>CM075813.1:44303805-44487831 GCA_037975025.1 Excoecaria agallocha | reverse complement strand
CAACAAATTACATAGCTTACATGAAAAAGGTTTAGTGTGAAGCCTTGATTCAAGAATCATAAGTATGTATGAACAGAGGAAAAGCAAGAATGAGAGAGAGAGAGAGAGAGAGAGAGAGGGAGGGATGAAATTTTGCCCGCTGAAAAACAAGCTTGAAAATCAAAAAATTAAAAATCGTTTCGATAGGTTTACATCATTGAAACAGAGAGAATCCCACATTTAACATTCACCGGACTAAAGAAACTTCAACTCGACTGAAGCATTTACTTACTATCACAAGTTTTACTAATGATCTTTTTTATTTTATAATTCGATTGGTGATGAAAAGTTAGCACCAAATCTAAGGCTTTGTTTGAATGAAAGTATAGTGGATTGGAGTAAATAGAAGTAGAGTAGATGAGAGTTACTTTCATTTACTCTCCCTTATTTGACAAATCTAAAATAAATATAGAGTAGTTGAGAGTAACTCTTTAAAATTTAGAGTAAATATGGAGTAACTTCCATATACTCCCAAATTTTGAGTAACTTTTTTTTGATGATATAGAGTAATTAGTTACTCTCATCTACTCTCATTTACTTTGCAATTTTTACAAAACAAACAGAGTAATTGAATTACTTTCATCTACCTCCATCCAAACAATGGCTAACGGAGATAATTCTTAAAAAATGCAACACTATAGGGAAATAAGCTGAGAGAGCTAACAATTGGAGTATCCTTTTTATTGAGGTGAGGCAAAGGTTCAGTACTGTTAACATGCACCGGAGCTAGTGGAGCACCCAGTATACCCAATAGCAAACTCAGATCGGAACGCTTGCAAGCATTTGACGATGCAACTGACGGTGTTCTTGACAGTTGTCCCTTCATCCGGTGGCCTCACCTCCCTTCCATTCTAGAATCTCCGCCCTCATCTTGATCTAGCCCCTCCATCAACGGTGACAAAGCCTTCACTGGCCTTAAGCTCCCCGATCTTGGTATAATCAATGGCTCTAACTGTGACAAGTGGCCATGTCCCTTTCTCCTCCGCAACAAGCTGGACATTGGTGAGCTACTCCTGACCGGACTCTTAGCTCTGGACATCACTAGATTTCGAGTTGAAGAACGAGAAAGAGATGAAAAGATAGAATCGAAAAATAAGAAAGGAATAGAAAGAAGTAATTTTTTTTTACCTATCACGTGTAAATCACGCGCTGTCATGTTGCAAAATTTTACACATCATTTGTTAACTGACAGAATTTCGATCAATTTTGACGGAGTTGGACGGCAGGGGTAATTATCTCCCATTTTCGTTACATCATGGGTACAAATCTTCAAACCGGAACATTAGGGGCAATATTGCACTTTTGACCAAATATGAAGGACAAAAATGCATATTTGGCCTAATTTTTAATAAATTTTATTCATGTCAATGACATGCATAAATTATAAATAATATTAAAAAATATATTTTTATATTGTGCTTTAATTTTATTATATTACATTAAATCTCTTGATTTTTATTACAAATTTTGGTCTAAATGTGCTATTAGTAGTACATGAATGGAATATCTTATAAAATTATTATACTAGTTTACTTTTTTTTTAAATACTTCTTTGCTCAGTTTATCGAAATTCGACTTATCATATGTTAAATAGAAGTTTTCTCAACTCATCTAATTAATTAATACAGTAAAAGCTAATTAATGACTCAGAATAAAAATATATAGTTCAAAAACTATTTTTTTTTCTTTAGAAATTAGATAAATAAATAGAAAATTCCAAAGCAAATGGTAAATTTGTGAATTTGGGCTTTGGCTGATGGTGGTCCAATAATTGATTTTCAATTTCAATTGAATTAAATCAATTCATTTCAATTTTAAATTCAATTAAAATTACAATTGAATTTACAATAATTTTATTTATTTGTATATTTAATTTTAAATTGAAATTCAAGTCCAATTATACTCTAATCCTAAAAAACTTCATATACACAAATCTAAAATTCACTTGAAGTTCATAACAATAAATTTTGCTCTCTTTTTTCCCCTTATCTGTTTTTAAATCCTGAATCAGAATTAATTTTCCTTTTTAAAATCATACTTTTTCATTTTCTTTGATTTATGTTTGTTCCTAAACCGTAAATTATAATTGATTCTCAAATTTCTCATATGCTTTATTTAATATGATTATTTATCAACAAATATGGATTTTTATATTTCAAGTTCCGGTGTGCTCCTCATTAATGTATGCTTATATTAAAAAAATATAAACGAAGTTAACGATTAAATTTTCTTAATTCATATCAAAATGAAAAATATTTTCAGAAGAATAAAACAAGAAAGAGACCGGAGCCAAATTTGGCCTTGAAAATGGTATAAATTTACTCTTAATATTTATTTTTGTAAAAAATACCAATAAAATTAGGCTCGATAAAATTGGCCAAAATCCAAAATTATGTAAAAAAAAAATCTAAACTCAACCCAACAAAAAAAATTATTGGATCGATTAAAAAATGACTCACTAAATAAGTGATCCATTTGGATCTAGCCATAATACCCAATAAATCTCGTACAAAATCGCCTAACACTGCAACTAATTCCTGCTCTATTTTTTCCAAGTTGCATGTGGTCCGGTTATTTTTTAGGCTTTTTTATTTTCTTGAAGCCTATACACACAATTAATAATTTTACAAGATTATAAATTAGTTATTATGGAATTTATTTTTATAAAATACTATTATTATAATATTTGGGCCGCTCGACATATTTAAATTATCATTTTTTTTACTACAGTAGTTTTAATATTACATTATATCGGAAGTTAATTTCATAAAAAAATGGATCAAATGGGTTGATTTATATTTGGGTTATATGCAATCCATCTGAACCAACTGAACCATTTGGCATATCCAACACATTTGGACAAACGGCTTTTTTTTTATTGCAATATTTTTTGTATTACGTTATTGTATAAAAGTGTTAATTTCATTAAAAAAATGCAAAATAAGTTGATACATTTTTGGACTACATGTGATTCAATTGGCCCACAATACGATCCATCCGAACCATCAATCCATTTGGTCTATCCAACATATTCGGATCAACATTTTTTATTGCACTATTTTTATATCATGTTATTATATAAAAATGTTAATTTCATTAGAAAAATAGATCAAATAAGTTGATTCACATATGAATTACATGCGATCCATTTAGACTATCCAATTTATTTTGGCTATCCAACACATTTAGACCAATATTTTTTATTGTGATATTTTTTATATTACATTATTATATAAAAGTATTAATTTCATTTAAAAAAATATATCAATTAAGTTGATCCACATTTTGGCCACAATACGACTCATTTGGACTAAACATGCAATCCATTTAGGCCAATATGCATTAAATCTATTGATCAATTTAAATTCACCCAATCCATTCAGACATTAATCTAGTTATCACTCATACTTTTTGATCAATTTACGATTCGTCCAAAATTGATTCATCCATTTATGTCCCCAATTTAAATCCATCCAAACCGTCCATTTGCCACCCTAAAATATTAAAAAATACCTATATTTGACTCTAAAATATTAAAAATTATATATATATTCCCTTGTTTCAATATTTTAAGAGCCATATAGACCATTTTCAATATTTTAAAAGCCATATAGATCATTTTTCATATTTTAAAAGCAAATATAGACTATTTTAATATCTTAGAAGTATTTTTTTGAAAAAAATAAAATTGAACATAAATTTATACAATTTTTAATACTTTAAAAGCAAATTTAACCTTTATCCCAATCCAAAATGCCATTTAACCACCCAATTGTTATAGAAGCAGCCACGGTAATACAGAGGATGCAAACGTTATCATAAATGATTGGGCGTAAAGTATCTGTAGGTGGCTTTTTAAGCTCAACCTTGGACAAACAGTGATATATAAATTTCCTCCTAAATTATTACCATTTATTAGATTTTTTCTGAACTAACTGTATATTTAATTACTCTCCTGAATTTGTTGAAAATTTCATACCACTCCCTTCTATGTACACTTGTTAGTCCAAAAAAACGAAGTGAAAAATACGTACTAAACAGTAACCGGGGATAATTTGATATTTTTAACAAGTTTTAGAGTGATAAATTAATATTTTTAATAGTATGAGGTATTTTTTTTACATTTTAAATAAGTTCGAACGGTTAATATGATATTTTTAACAAACTCGGGAAGATTATCTAACATGCAATTAATTTAAATAGAAATTTTGATAAATGATTATAATTTAGGGGAAGATTTATGTATTATCAAATTGTTATAGTGAGATATGTTAGTTTTACTCTATTGAAGATAACGTTGTGATGATAATTTAACTGACCATGATAAAAATGGTTGATTAACACAATTGCCTACCGTAGCTGAATTATGATCGAGTGTCTCAAAATTGAAATCCAAATTACAGATACCATATGTATTTGCTGTTCATTTTTCGATCTTCAGTATGGAGCATCCGGTCTCTAAAAACACATAATATTGGCACGTAAACTATCTTAAAATACATTTTTCATTAGATGATGGTTATAATACTATGCAAACAACATAAAAAGATAATACAAATGTAAGAATAATTATGTATACATACATACATATATATATATATATATATATATATATTTTTTTTTTTTTTGACAATGGAAAAGATGAAGTAAAAATTAAAATATTTCAATATAATGGAACTAACATTTAAAAAAAAAAAGATCATTTTCATTTCATTGAACATGAAAAGACGAAAAAATACACATTTATACGGTCTCAATTCGGCAAGATTTTCGGGGCCAATTCGTCATTTAGCACCAACAGGCCCACATTCATTTGCTGTCATCAAGCAAGCATGCTTTTCTGATAGGGGTATATTTGATATTTCAATTTCTTTAAAATTTTGATTTTTATTTTTCTAAATAATTACAAATATTTTCATCATCTTCTTCTCCTTCTTCTTCTGTTTTCTTTCGTTTCTCAAAGCCACCGATTTTCTAGAGAGAGACAGAGACAGAGGTCCTCTACCGATATTCTCTCCTTCTTTCAATTTTCTATTACTATCTTTAGGTATTAGCATAAGTTAAGGAGAAACAAAATAAATGGCGAGGAGACCGGACGAGGAATACGATTATCTCTTTAAGGTTGTATTAATCGGCGATTCTGGCGTTGGAAAATCCAATCTTCTTTCCCGATTTACTCGCAACGAGTTCTGTTTGGAGTCCAAGTCCACCATTGGCGTCGAATTCGCTACCCGTACTCTTCAAGTACTTGCTTTGCTCTTTAATTCGCTTTCTTTTTCTACAAATTTCATTTTTGTTGATCTAGTTTCACTTTACTCTGCTGATTTTATCTCTATTTTCTAAGTAATATTTGATCTACTGAATTGGAACTTAAATTCATTTCTGGTTAAGATTTTGATTTAATTTGGGTTCCTTACATGCATAAGTTCATTTATAGTGAAGATTTTGATTTAATTTCGGTTTCTCACATGCATTTACTCGTTTATTTATATGTGTTTATGTCTGTTGTTGGTGTTTAATTCGATCTGATTTCGTTTTAGACGTGTAAATTTGTGGACTTACTTTAGATTTGTATTTCGCTAGTGCTTTGATTTTTTGATCTGTATTTGGACTTTTGACTTTATGTCTCATTGTGTGAAATGAGTGATAGATCATTAGATCTACTATATTTAATGTTTTGGTGATATATATTGGGTGCAAACATTAGTAATACTAATGAAAAAATGAAGCAACTTTTTAGGGGAAAGAATTTCTAAATGACGAGTCATATGGATGTGTTTATTACCCAAAGACAATTAAAAATCAAAACTTTATTGGGATTATATTATTGGGTCTTCTTCAAAGGCTGAGTAAAATTGAACATTGAAGCTGTTGTTCCTCTTGGTGCTGGGATTTTTATTAGCATGAAAACCGGATGTGAGCCATGTCAAGATAACATTAAAAATATCACAATTTGCGGAGTTAATCCAAGAATTCACAAGTGATGGTGGGCGGAGGTCTATAATACAAAGAACCTGCAAAAATTAGAAGGAAAACAACAAGTTGACCATGTTAAGAGTAACGATTAGAGCTTGTAAATGAATTATACAAGTTTTAATGTAATTTATATAGAGATTTATGTTTGTTGTGGCTATACTTCAGCCCAATTTTATACTGAATTTAAAACTTTTTTTGTGAAAATAAAATAGCATTCATTGGCAAGAAAACTGTTGGTAATTAGACTAATTGATTTCCAAGTATAGTTTAATTGTACCAATAATCAGTCATAAATCATAATTGAGTTTATTAGAATGCCAATTATCGATGTTCTTAGAATATTTTGCTTAGAATTAATGCGGTAATAGAAGGTAGACAAAGTTGGTGATTAATTTACTTTGTTAATCACTGGTTAATTTTATATTTAATGTAAGCTGTCAATTGGCTGGGACACCAACTTCTTAAGGCTTTTTCAGCCTTGAGAAACTTAAAGATTTGAGGCAGTGCATCCTTGTATCATGTGTGCCTTGTGACCCCGTGCAGATATAGTTCCATGCCGCTGGTCATCAAGAGAACTGTTATTTGCCCCACCCTCGCCTCTCACTAGTTCATTTCATTACTTATGACTGCTTAATTTTTAAGTTCATGACTACTCATAAAGCTCCAAGATTTTCTTAAGCTCTTTGCCTAGAGGTTTTTGAGGGACTGAAGAAATAGGAAACAAATGTTTGTTCTTGGGATTTTAATTAATATTCTTGTTTAGGGAGTGTATTCCTTAATGCATTGCCCTTGGGCACGTTGATCTCTTGTGTAGCTGATGGAGATGGGGCATTATTAAATGATTACTATTTTTTTAATTAAACAATATGTTAGTCTGCATGGTTAATTGTTTTGGCCTCCACCTTTCTTCATAATCCTTCACCAACTGGTGTAGTTGCTTATTGCTTCTATTATAGGAAATTTGAGCAATCCTGTTTCTTGTCAACTTTGCTGGTTTTTTGTAAAAAAGTTTCCGAGATTTACACATCAGCACCATTAAATGTTTTCTATCACTTGTAAAACCTTTTTTTGTTAAAAAGAAAAAAGAAAAAAAAATCTTTTTGTTGTCTTGCTAAAGAGAATATCACCTGTTGCAGGTTGAGGGGAGGACTGTCAAAGCTCAAATATGGGACACAGCTGGACAGGAGCGATACCGAGCAATAACCAGTGCCTATTACAGGGGTGCACTCGGAGCTTTACTAGTGTATGATGTTACAAAACCAACAACATTTGAAAATGTCAGCCGCTGGCTGAAGGAGCTGAGGGACCATGCAGATGCCAATATCGTGATCATGCTAATTGGGAACAAGACTGATCTCAAACATCTTCGAGCAGTGGCTACGGAGGATGCTCAAAGCTATGCTGAAAGAGAAGGACTTTCATTCATTGAAACATCTGCTCTTGAAGCATCTAATGTCGAAAAGGCCTTCCAGACAATCCTCTCGGAGATATACTTGATAATTAGTAAGAAGTCGCTATCGTCAGAAGAAGCTGCACCAGCCAACATCAAAGAAGGGAAAACAATTGCAATTGGGGGATCCGAGGCAAATAGTAAGAAGCCTTGTTGCTCTTCATCTTGAAGATTTGTATTTATGTCAACATAGCTTTTTGTGTTACTTTTGCCCTTTCGGGGGGTGTTATTGTCTCGGCATCTTTTTTGACGATTCTTTCTGTGTTTGAAATTTGTTGTTCCATGGTTTATTATTTTGGACCAGATTTCCTGTAGTCATGCCTTTGCAGTTGCATCTTGAGATTAACCTTTGCTTGTAGACATTTTCCCCATGATTGCTTGCTGGGAATGATCCCAAGCTGAGCTCTGTAATTTCATTTTCTACCATGCCTTATTGGCATTTATCATTTATGTGAGAAGACCGTTAGGGCATGCAACTATGATGCGATTGACTATTTATTACCAATGTCATCAAAATGGTAGCATGCCCTGGAGGAGGAGAAATATTATAGCAAATCAAAGTTGACCATTGTTTTTAGTCAAAATGGGTAGTTGCGCATTACGTAGATATGTTTACGTTGATCCTTGATATGATTAGATTAGCGGTGAATATGAACTGATTAGTCAGTTCATTAGAAAAAAAAAGTTTAATTAATTTATTAATATTAATTTTTTAAAATTATTAACTGTTAATCAGTTTATTATATTTCATTAATACATTTATCAGTTTCGATTTTTTTTCTGTTTGGTTAATTAATATTATTTGATTAATCATTAAAATTTATAAAATATAATTATAAAAAAAAATTAATTTAATTTTAAATGTGCAAAATAAAATTATAAAACAAACATAATATACTAACTAAAATTTATGTTTAATAAATTAATAGCTAATATTATGAAATGGATTTGTTATTATTTGTTGAAAATTAACATCGTTAATTCTAAGTAAAAAACGTTGGACAATATTAAATGTTAAAAAATGAATTCTAAAAAATAAAAAAATGTAATTAAATGTTATTAAGTGAAATATGAATATAAATATATATGGTAAAAATAAACGTATAAAAAAGTTAATCAGTTATTTTATATAAATATTACTTTATATAATTAAAAAAATTACATAATTTAAATATAGTTTAAAATATTATAGAAAATTTATAGAAAAATACAAAAAATTGAGATATAATAATATAATTTAAATGTATTTTAAATTATTAATCTATGTAAATTTTAAAGAGAAATAAAAATAAAAAAAATTTTAAGGTATATATATATAACTGGTTAATCAGTATTTAAATTACAAAACAAAAAAAATTAAAAATTGAAACTTATTTAACCGATTCGGTTTCAGATTGACCTTAGGATATGAAAGCATGTATGGATGTGTTGTGCCAATATGACGGGACATACAGGTACATTATGTCAATGTTAACATTATGTCGATATGGGGACATGTTTTGTTGCGGTGTGTCAAAGTGATGGTATGCATGGATGGGTACCACTTCATGTTCACGTCATACCGAAGCAATTTTTAAATGTACGTTTATTTAAAAAAAACAAATTTCTATTTTTTTTGTTTTTTATTTTCTTAAAAAACTAAAATATTTATTTTCCGTAAAAAATTTAAAAAATACGTTCATTTATCAATAAATAAAAAATTAAAGTATTTATATTTTGTATATATGTGTATGTATGTACATACATACACACAAGATCGTAAATAGGAATCGAATTCAGTTGAGTCAAAAATATATTAGTAGATTAATTTTTTAATAGCATCAATTGTAAATAAGATCATTTAAAAATTTTAATAAGATCAAAAATATATTAGTGAGCTAATTTTTTAATGAGATTAATTGTTAATGAAGTCATTTAAAAATTTTAGTGGGATCAATTTTGAAAAAAAAAATTATCAAGAGTATTTTAAATAAATTTTTAAATTGAGTGAGACCAATTGGCCCAGCTTATTACAAGGTGGCTACGCTCTTGCATACACATGCATATATACGGCTGAGCAAAATCGAACCGGAATCGAAAACCGAACCGAATAAATTTTGGTCTGTTTGGTTCGGTTTTTTTGGTTTTTGATTCATTCGATTTGAAACCGAAAAAATAAATCGGTTTTATCGGTTCGGTTCTTGAAATTGAAAAACCGAAGGAACCGAACCGACCGAAGTTTTATACATATATATTTTTATAGTATTTATATTTCAAAGGACATGATTTGGACTGATGGTGATTGATGGCCGGGAAAATAAGGTAAACTCTCCAAGGTTGCAGGTTCGAAACCCACAAACAGCAGGAATGCTAGTTTTGGGTAGTTTTTGATCCAATTAATCAATGATTTTTATAATAAAATATCTACATACTAATAATTATCGTTATTTATATTAATACAATATTCATGTTTTAATGGAGAACAAAATTCAAACATAATGATATTTAAATTATGATTCATAAAAAGTTAATATATATATATATATAACACACGAAGATATACATGTAAATTTAAATTATATTCATTATATTTAAATATATTTACAGTTTAATTATATTCGAATATTTATTTACCATGAGTTAATGAGTAATTATAAATATATTTATCATAAAATTGTGAAATTAAATAATATATCTTGTTTCATATGCTTTTCATATTTGGACTTCAACATCAATTTGATGTGTTGTATTATTAACTCTAATCAATTTGAAATTCAGATACTAATTGAGAATATAGATACTAACGGCGTGTCAAACGGAATGCGCAATTTAATTTATATTATATTTTTCGTTCATTGAGTGCTTAACGTATAAAAAATAAAAATTCGAGAGTTCATGGTTATCAAATAAAAGTATAGAGGTTTAAAAGTAAAAATTTTGGAAGTTGAGGACCTTAAAAATGTATTTTGTCTAGATTAAATTTTTACAACTTTCTATTATTATATATCCTTTATGCTTCAAATTGATAGACACAATTTTATTTTATTTTTTTTTGTTAATTTCAAATTATAGTCTACTTAACCACTTATGATTTTAATAAGTTAGTTAATATATTAAATTTTTATTATATCCATGCTTAAGGTTACTTTTTAAAAATTATTTTTCTATTTTTTCGATGAATTATTTATTACCATCACTTTGAAAATTAAAATTTTAATTTTACATTTACCGAGTTTGTCGATTTTCAATAATTAATAATGCATTCTATATTTCAATTTTTTATTTGAATGTTTAAAATTTGTATGTGATAAATGTTTAGGATATTTTGGAATTTATTATTGGAAAATTTGTAATTTATATTTGATTTTGATGAATGATTTTTGTAATTGAATTTTTATATTTTTATATAGTGATATTTACAAAATTATATAAATAATATTATTTTTAAAAAAATATTAAAAAACTTGGTTCGGTTATTATAGACATAATATAATAAATTTATGTATATTATTTTAATTTTAGTTATTTTAAATGAATTTATTTTGTTGAATATAAATTAATTTAATTTATGGACCTATATAGGTTAAAAGCCCAATTAAAAAAAGCCCAAATATGGCCCAAAACCGATAGAACCGAACCGAACCGACCGAAATTATTTCGATCCATTCGGTTTTCGGTTCTATATACTTCGGTTTCGGTTCGATTACAAAAATTCCTGAAGTTCGGTTTTCGGTTTAATCGGTTCGGTCCAAAACCGAACCGACCAAATGCTCACCCCTATGCATATATATATATATGTGCGCACGTGCTCACATACATACATATAAGTATATGCATATGTATATATACACATACATATACATATGTATACATACATATGTATATGTATGTACATACAATATATATTTGTATGTGCATACATCACATACATGTATATATATATATGGATGCACATACAAGATGTTTGTGTATATACATGCATATATATGTGCATAGATACATACTTCAACTATCTCGGATAAGACTAAAATTACTAAAATTCAATTCGATCTCAATTTATAATTTCTTTAATAAAATTTTTTTATTATTTTGATTATAACTGAAAATCAAACAGTCCTCTACGAATTTCTACCAAATCCATTTATAACTTGCTGCACTCATCACTCATTTTATTCCAAATCCGTTTTCCAACTATTTTACTACCCTGTACGGTATCAATTGCACTCAAGCACTTGCAATTATGGGATGATAAGCACCCTACTATAAAGGCTCAGGAAATGAGAGAAATTCATTTTTAAAAGGTTAAGCACATGATATTTCACAGCATCTAAAGATACATATTTTAACAACCTTAATATCACAAGTATGTCTAACAGCCATGCAGAAGGGCAGCACAGATACAAAGAAATGGTTAACCACAACAGTTGTTCTTCTGCTGGATAGGCTGCCCCTTCATTTCAACAGTTCCTGTTGACTTGCTTGCCGTCGGCTGGCTACCCATTCTGCATAATTTTTTCAATCAAGAAGTGAGTTATTGCAATCTTTGTAGAAGAACAGCAAATATAAAAATCAGTGATTCAATTTTCACAAGGAATGTCCCATCTACACTCATATTTGTAATGTCCATTGCTATGATGCCATAATCATGGGTTGGGATCACAAATTCTGATGATGATGATGATAAAGAAAATTGATCACTGCAGGTAGTCGGTCATGAAAAGATATGCAAATTTATAAAAAAGTCGAAGTATATAGAACAATAGCAACGGGAAAAGTTCATTAATTGCGTTACTTTTTCTTTATTTCACCAGCCATGGTTAAGAAAGCTTGCTCCACGTTGATTGAATCTTTAGCGCTCGTCTCTAGGAAAGGAATACCAAGATCATCAGCATATGCCTGCATTTTACATCCACGAAAACAGAATCAATTCACACAAGGAGACGGCACAATTTAACTACATTGACCTAACTCTTTGATTAGCTCCAAAATGACGTGACAATTATACGTGATGCGTTTAACTGTCCTCTGATAATATATAAAATTGATTTTCAGATCTTTTTTACTTTAATTAAAATAAAATAAAATTTTATTAATCTTTATGTTACAAATTAGTTTATTATAACCATTTAGTTACAATTTCAAAATTTAATGATCACGGATGTAATTAACCCCAAATCGCCAAATATTCATTCGTTATCTTAGCATCTCTTATCAAGATCATTAAACAATTAGAGTAATCCCAAATCCTATACAAACTATGAAAGCATCATAACAAAAATTTAAGGAATATTACATACTAGGTACTATTCACAATCAACTAGCTACTAAAAAAGAAGCATAAATTTCCAGACAAGTTCAGCTGTTAGACTCACTTAGAGCTTCCATCATCAAGCAAGCTCGCTATGACAGTCCAAACGAAAGAAAGAACTTAAGTAACATATGTAACTGACTGTACCTTTGCAGTTTGTGTGGCCACAACCTTGTTCTCAATTAAATCACATTTGTTTCCAACTAAAAGCTTGCAAACACTATCATTTGCATATCTATCAATCTCATTCAACCATTGCTTGACGTTGTTGAAGCTCTCCATCTCGGTAACATCATAAACTATCTGTTACGACCACCGCATGAATCGCAAAACTTAGGTCCTTACAGAATAGTTTATAGAGGACGTTAAGAATAGAAACAGCATCAATAAGTAAACAAGAAACATTAAGCAAATCATGTTCCAGTACCCCAAATAACCAATATACTGCACTTAGAAATTCATTAAAATGACAAGAAAAAGAAATAAAGAATGGAGAGTAAAACCAACAATTATATACTGTAAGCATTGACCAATGCTTAAAATAAGCAACAGCATGTACAAACTAGTTAGCAGAAAAGAACAAAGATGGTGTATTTCATCATGATATTAATTTTTCTGATCCCAGAAAGTATAAAGCCAGAGCATCTTACTATTATCCCATGTGCACCTCGGTAATAACTGCTTGTTATAGTCCGAAATCGCTCTTGCCCAGCTGTATCCCACTGGACAAACAAAATGAGTGAAAACGTCAAATTGGAAGAGGAATCCGGAAGGAATAAAAGAGTTCATCTCTCTTTAACGGCGAATTTGTTCCCAAACAGAAACATTATTTTATGTACAAATCAAGGCATGCACATGTACATTTAAGTATAATTTGTCTAATCACGAAAGGAAAGATGTTAAAAATTAAAAAGATGAAAGCAAAACTGGTTCATCAGATATTATTATTCCATAAAGAACAAGCTTTTTGGTGAAATGGATGTTCTGTAACATTATTTTAAGATGAAACTATGGTATAAGTAGTAACTTATGAGACCACAATAGAACAACTTTCAAATTAGGAAAGCATGCACCTTGCAGAATCCTTCAAAGTTGCACCGTCCAACAATTGACAAAGAGTGAAGTTGGGAAAACCAAATTTTTCATGACTTCACAATAATATGTTTTGAGAATAGTGATACAATTTTGAACTCCATATCAAAAGTTATATTAAGGCGAACAGTAAAATTTTTCACCAACTGACTTGAGATTTGAGAATGCTGTGAAAAACTACATAAAAGAATTATCAAAAAAGTACTCTAATCAGCAAAAACTTTTGCACAGCCTCTTAACTTCTCTAAGGGACTT
Source organism: Excoecaria agallocha (assembly GCA_037975025.1). Classification (NCBI taxonomy): domain Eukaryota; kingdom Viridiplantae; phylum Streptophyta; class Magnoliopsida; order Malpighiales; family Euphorbiaceae; genus Excoecaria; species Excoecaria agallocha. The sequence goes on along the minus strand of CM075813.1, from coordinate 44,473,732 downwards.
CATCATTAACTATAAACCTCATAAAAATCTCTCAAGCCAATTATGCTGCAAAAACATGGGTTACACGTCACATTAACTCCTTGCAATTTTAACCCTTCTCAAACATGTTTTATTATCTATCTGATTATGAACCATCTACCAATAATCACCAGAAACTTGGTGATTATATCAAGATAAATGTATCTTTAACAATTGAGTCACACCCAGTCAGCCACATATTTCAAGACACAAATCTACCACTCATTCCAACTTAATTGTTAGTGCTTCTACTTGGTAAAAACTTACAATCTCAATTAAAGTCCCAGAACCAGTAAATAAACGCTATATTTCAAGACAAAGAGCAGTTATATCCTCAGTTACTCACAATCTGCAGCTTGATTGTCTTGCCATCCAGCTCAACGGTTCTGATTTTCTGCAAAAATGATTAACAAATTTAACCCATCGAACCGTAACATAGATAAATAGCTTACACTCCAGTAAAGACAAGAGAGAAGAGACTCACAAAATCAACTCCAATGGTACTGATATAGCTGTCCACATAAGAATCATCCTGACGAGTTAAGAAATTTATACACCAGTTATAAAAAGATCAAAACTTTAACTCATTTTTCTGACCAAAACTTCTTAATGGTTCTCTCCAATTGACCACCATTATTTACAAGGATATAAACGTACAAATTCAACCCTGAAAAGAAATTGAAAAAGAATGACGAACTTACGGCAAATCTAAGAAGCAAGCAGGATTTTCCAACGGATGAGTCACCAATTAGCAAAAGCTTAAAGAGATAATCACTGTGAAACAAAAAAGAAAGTAGGAACAATAATGTAAAGAGAAAGAGGAAAATGATAAAAAACAGAAGCTAAAAAAGAGAACTTACTATTCGTTGCTCATGATTGGAGATGTTGTTGGGATCGTAATGGAAAATTTGGTGAGGGTAATTTTCCTGGGGGTTTCTCCAGGAGAAAGAAAGGGAAAGAAAGAGACGCTGCTGAAGGGAAGAGAAAATGTCTGTCTGTGTCCCCATAAAAGCTATGCCCATTAATATTCTTTTCTTATTTTATTTATTTTATTATTTTATTTATTATTTAAACATTTAACCAACTTTATTTATTTATTCATTCGTCATTGGAGGTAACCAACAATTATCTCTCTCGTTATTGCAATGGATAAAGCTAAAAACATATTATTATAATAATTTCGGTAAAATGTGCACAAATGATTTTAATATTTATCAAAAATAATAATTTTAATTTTAATATTTAATTACATACAATATTATTTTTAAATTTATAAAAATAGTAAACTTTTATTTTAAAAATAATAAAATCATTAATTTAATATTATTCCGTTAAAATAATATAATATGTTTACGTCAATGATCAAAAGACGAAATACAATCAAACTAATATTTTATTATTTTAAAAATAAAATTATATTATTTAAAAATTTTAAAAATAATATTACACATAATTAAATATTAAAAATAAATTTATTTTTTAATAAATATTAGGATATTTTTGCATATTAAACTTGATGTTTTTGGAAAAATATTTTGGAAACTGGGGGGGAGGTTGTTTAAGTAAACCAAACGACAAGCCGTTTGGTCGCAATTTCGACTTTTCTAGTGTGATATGATCCTGAAAGAATAACGATGTCCCTCTCCGCTCTTTTGTCTATCAGCCTATCGCTATTCTCGGTGATTTAACGATTCCGTCTCCTCTCCTTTCCGGCAATAAAACCGTCCCCTACGACCTCCTTCACCCTCTGATCTTCTCTTCTCCTACAAACAACGTTGGAATTTTTGAATGTGAGAGCCGACGGAAATGGCGTAGTGACAATTATATACGTAAGCTGAGGTTTGAATTTGGGTGCCCGTTTGGATACAGGGAAAGTTAAAACCTTTACTTATCCCTACACGTGGACCAATAAAAACAAAGCTTACATAACCCTAGAATCATAGCTGGTTGTTCCTTTTTACAGGGGCCCAAAGCGTTGCAATGCCGCAACTGTCATACTGTGTGCTTGAATAAAGAACGAAGAGCAAAGAATAAATAGCTATAGATCCCTCTTTCTTGCTCGCTGGCTCTTACTTTATTCAAGCACAAATTGCAAGTTTTCCCTCGAAATGCCCTTCGTCCATCGCTCTTGAACCAGAGGTAATTACTAATTACTCAAACTTTCTCGCTTAATTTTTGTTTTTTTAATCAATCGTTGGTTTTTTAGGCGTTCTTATTTTGGTTTTTTTAGCTGTTCATATAGAAAATTATTGCCTTCCATTTAAATTAAGGTTCTTTATGTTCTGATTTATTAGTTATGTTATCACTCCTTTTCCAGTTATTATTTTTCTGGAATTGTTAGATGATCATGTTGCTGTTTTGATTCAAGAGGAAAAAATGCAAACTTGATATTAAATTAAGGTTGTTTATGTTTTAATTTATTAGTCATATTACTCCTTTTCCATTTAATTGTTGCTTTGGTATTCATGAGTGGTTTGTTTGTTTGAATCTGTTAACTGACGGGGTAGCTGTTTTATATGAATTTATTATCAAGTTGTTGAATCAAGGTTGTGTTCAAATTTATAACTCATGCCATTACTTTGGCCTGTGGGTCGAAGTACTGTCACTATTTAGTTGTAGGACTACTGATTGTCTTCTTATTGGTGGAGTTTTTAATTTTAATACACTGTTGTTCTCCCATACTGGATTACTGGTTTGCAATTTGCTGTTTCTGCTTAGCAAACTTATTTGTTATAACTTAACATGCTGGAATCAAGGGTTATGAGTTTGCTGACGTCAATTTTTGTACTGCAGTGCACATCAATTTTGTGAAATGGCTGAGGGTGCAAAAAGCTTTGCAAGGAGGGATTCCCTCTTGGAGATCGAGCAGAAGGTTCGAGGCTGGTGGGATGAGAAAGATGTTTTCAGGGCTGAACCTGGTGAAAGGCCTCCTGGACCAGATGAGAAGTTTTTTGGCAATTTTCCATTCCCTTACATGAATGGATTTTTGCATCTTGGACATGCATTCTCATTGTCCAAGCTTGAATTTGCTGCTGCCTACCATAGGTTAAGAGGTGCTAATGTACTCTTACCATTTGCTTTCCACTGCACTGGTATGCCCATTAAGGCTTCAGCAGATAAGCTTCGCCGAGAGATTGAACAGTTTGGCAATCCTCCTATATTTTCCAAAGAAGAGGAGGAGCACAAAGAACCAGAAAAAGATTCTGATGATGCTCAAGGTGGTGCACCATTAGATAAATTCAAGGGCAAAAAATCTAAGGCTGCATCAAAATCAGGCGGACAGATGTATCAGTGGGAAATTATGCGCAGTTTTGGACTCTCTGATAATGAGATTTCAAAGTTTCAGGATCCATACGAATGGTTGAGGTTTTTTCCTCCATTAGCCATGGAAGATCTTAAGGCCTTCGGCCTGGGTTGTGATTGGAGACGGTCATTTGTCACTACAGATGTAAACCCGTACTTTGATGCTTTTGTTCAGTGGCAGATGAGAAAATTAAAATCTATGGGTAAGATTGTTAAAGATGTGCGCTACACAATTTTTTCTCCTCTGGATGGTCAGCCATGTGCTGATCATGATAGGGCAAGTGGTGAAGGAGTGCAGCCCCAGGAATACTCTATTATCAAGATGGAGGTGTTGCCCCCTTTCCCTACTAAACTGGGGCATTTAGAAGGGAAAAAGGTGTTTCTAGCTGCTGCTACGCTAAGACCTGAGACAATGTATGGACAAACAAATGCATGGGTGTTGCCTGATGGTAAATATGGAGCTTTTGAAGTTAATGAAACAGATGTGTTCATCCTTACAGAAAGAGCTGCTCTCAACCTTGCTTATCAGAACATCTCAAGGTTTCCCCAAAAACCTAGTTGCTTGGTTGAATTAACTGGCTATGATCTGATTGGTCTTCATTTGAAGTCTCCTCTTTCTTTCAACGAGGTCATATATGCTCTTCCGATGCTGACCATTCTCACTGACAAAGGCACTGGGATCGTGACCAGTGTACCTAGTGATGCCCCTGATGACTATATGGCATTGCATGATTTGAAAGCAAAACCAGCTCTCAGGGCAAAGTATGGTGTAAAGGATGAATGGGTTATGCCTTTTGAGATTGTACCAATTATCAATATTCCGAATTTGGAGATAAGGCTGCTGAAAAAGTTTGCTTGGATCTGAAAATTAAGAGCCAAAATGAGAAAGAGAAACTTGCTGAAGCAAAGAGGTTGACCTACTTGAGAGGATTTACGGAGGGAACAATGGTTGTTGGAGAGTTTGCTGGAAGAAAAGTCCAGGAAGTAAAGCCCTTGATCAAGGCTAAGCTCATCGAGTCTGGTGAGGCAATTGTGTACAGTGAGCCTGAGAAGCGGGTTATGTCAAGGTCTGGTGATGAATGTGTTGTCGCCCTTACTGACCAATGGTATATTACATATGGTGAAGAAGAGTGGAAGAAACTTGCTGAGGAATGCTTATCAAATATGAATCTCTACTCTGATGAGACGAGACATGGCTTTGAGCACACTTTGAGCTGGCTAAATCAGTGGGCTTGTTCACGATCTTTTGGGCTTGGGACTTGCATTCCCTGGGATAAAGATTTCCTTGTTGAATCCTTGTCCGACTCCACCATATACATGGCTTATTACACCGTTGCCCACCTGCTCCATGGTGAGGACATGTATGGCACAAACAAGCCCCATGCTGTTAAGGCAGAGCAAATGACTGATGAAGTCTGGGAATTTATTATATGTGGGGGTCCATTCCCAAAGTCATCTGACATACCTGCATCTGTTCTTGATAAGATGAAGAAGGAATTTGATTATTGGTATCCATTTGATCTTCGAGTCTCTGGTAAAGATCTTATCCAGAATCATTTGACATTCTGCATTTACAACCATACAGCAATAATGGCCAGGCAATACTGGCCTCGTGGATTCAGATGTAACGGGCACATTATGCTCAATTCTGAAAAGATGAGCAAGTCTACTGGAAATTTCAGGACACTGCGTCAGGCAATTGAAGAATTTTCTGCTGATGCAACACGGTTCTCTCTGGCTGATGCTGGGGATGGTGTTGACGATGCTAACTTTGTATTTGAAACTGCTAATGCTGCGATCCTCCGTCTCACGAAAGAGATTGCATGGATGAAAGAGGTTCTGGAATCAGAATCATCTCTGAGAATGGGTCCCCCATCCACTTATGCCGATCGAGTGTTTGCAAATGAGATGAATATTGCTCTTAAAATGACCGAGCAAAATTACAGGGACTACATGTTCAGGGAAGCATTGAAAACTGGGTTTTATGATTTGCAGGCTGCCAGAGATGAGTACAGGTTCTCATGTGGAAGTGGGGGCATGAACCATGAACTAGTATGGCGATTTATGGATGTGCAGACTCGACTTATCACTCCAATCTGTCCACACTATGCCGAATATATTTGGAGGGAGCTTTTGAAGAAGCCAGGATTTGCGGTGAAAGCAGGGTGGCCTGCTTTTGATTCTCCTGATCTGACTCTGAAGGCTGCCAATAAGTACTTGCAGGACTCAATTGTTCTCATGAGGAAGCTGCTCCAGAAACAACTGTTAGGTTCAAAGAAAGCAAACAAGAAGGGAGCTCCAGTTGCAACACTAACTGAAGACAAGATAAGTGGTTTGATCTATGTGAATGAGCAATTTGATGGATGGAAAGCAGAATGCTTGAGGATACTTCAAAGCAAATTTAACCATGCAACCCATTCTTTTGCCCCCGATGGGGAGATAATGGAGGCACTAAAGAATAGTCATGTTGGTCAGGCCACAAATTTTAAACAAACACAAAAGCTTTGCATGCCTTTCTTGAGATTCAAGAAGGATGAGGCCATTGCATTGGGGCCTCAGGCCTTGGATTTGAAGCTACCTTTTGGAGAGATTGAGGTACTTTGGGAGAACTTGGACCTGATCAAGAGGCAGATTGGTCTTGAAGAGGTGGAGATATTGTCCATCGCTGACCCTGATGCTCTAGCTAAAGCTGGTTCTCTTGTCTCACTGCTGAACCAGAATCCGCCATCTCCTGGTAGCCCAACCGCCATCTTTTTGACCAGGTGAGCAATTTCATTGATTCAGAATTAATCTAAATATCTCTGCTTGATGTGATAAAACTTTGGATGTGTCCGTTTTCTGTTTATGTTTATTTTTCTGTATCTAGCTTCAGTGTACTGAAAATTTGGCCCTCACGTACATTATAGGTAGTAGATGACGCTTTTGCACAAAGATATGGTGAAATTGTTCTCGACTTGATCAAAGGACTGAGATATTATTATTTTATGCATTGTTTTGGGGACAAAATCATTGTGGAGATGGAGAGAGTTTCTTTTAAGGAATTTGCCGCCAAGATGTCATCAGTTCAATATACAGTATATCATATGGGAATTGGAGAGCATGAGAGTAGCAAAGAACTTGTGTTGACCTTGTGAAAAACTAATTAAGATCTTTAATTTTTCATCTCATTGTTTAGGCTTTTCATGGCAATGTTTTGGAATATGCTATACCGCACAATTTTGTTATCTTCTGTTTCTTTTGGATAGTATTACATAAGCAATGTATTTGGATGCACTTGCAAATACTTGTCTATTATTTTGTTTGCAATGACTTTATTTAGTTTTACAGGAGGAATGGAATTCCTTGGTAAAAAGTAAAAACATACATCAAATGATTAATATTAATTTTATAAAAGTAAAAGATTTTATATATTTCATTCAATCATTAACAAAAGTTTACATGTCAAAATTAGCTAGGTTGATCAATTATGATCAGATGCTACCCAATCAACCTAAAAATCTACACCATTTTTTTTCCTAAAGTACCCAGTGTTCATTGCTAGCAATTAGTTTATGGATTTCTTCAAGGACTAATGTCAAATGGTATCGCATGGAGATAAGGTCCATATCAATTAAGACTAAAATGAGTAAAACTATGCGGAAATAAGAGCTAATATTAATCAGCACTAGTATGAGGTATTTGATTCAGAAAATCATATATCGTTGAAATTCCATTAAAAAAAAACATTGAAATTTTTCCCCTAAATCATATAATTAATAGGAAGAAAGTTCTTAAATCTGTTTTTCCATTTCATGGGGTTGATACATGAAACTTCAAAGACTCAATATCATCACATTTATCTCTACTCAACCCCATACACCATACCACCATAGAAGCCAAATATTGCACCAAATTTCATGGACTCAATTTCCCTAAAAGATGAACAAAAATGGCAAAGTAAATGCAATGACAAATGAAAATTCTCAAAAAATATAAATCTATTCTGGACAAAAGGGCATGTCCATGGCAGGCTTATGGCTAGGAATGGTGAAATGCCTTAATCTTCCTTGTTGCCTTTTCATGTACCCTTCACATAAAAATGCCTTAGAAAATTTATCTTCAACTTCTCTATTCACATCATGCACAAACACTTCAGTCTCTCCTTGTGGCCTATTTCTAGCCATCATACCAGCAGTATATATAGCAGTCATTCTGCCTGGTGCCTCTTCATAGTACCCTGTTGGTGCATCTACCATAATCAAATCCCAATTTGTCTCATAAACGTCACTAGGCAAGCCTTTTAATGCTAATTGGCACATTGAATATTTAGGATCATTTAGTGCCGTGCATTCAGGTCCTTTGCCTACTTCCATTAAATTATCTGCTTCATTTACCTTACTATAATATGTCACATGATATGATTCTAACATTGGGAACCTTCTCTTGATTTGTGAAATCCATGCCTCATCTTCTTCCAAGAATATTGTTCTTCCACCATAGTTTAGTGTGCTCCACATTAGACTATCATGGCCAAGACCGAAAACCAAGAAATTGCAAGGTGATTTCTTTTCAAGAATCTTTGCTGTTACTGATATTTCTTTGAGTGTTTGTTGTGGGGTGATAGTTGAGGTTGTGTAATGGATTAGTGCTTGAGCTAACGAAGGTGAGATTTTGTTGCAAGTTGAGGAGCAATTTCTTGATTCCTCAAGATTTGACGATGGGTTTTGTTGAAAGTTCTTGAAAATTGGAGATGGATTTTCTTGGGAAGTGGATGAAGTTATGTTTGATCTTAACAAAAAGACTATAAAGAATGCAAGAAATACACCAAAGATGAGCACTTTGAGGTTGGAAATATGTTGGGTTTTAGGCCTCATTTTTTTTTTGTTCCTCAAGAAGTGATGTTCTTGGAGATTTGAGTTTCGAATTTGGAAGAAGCAATATAGGTATGGTGTGGTTATTATTGGATTCTTGATGCTTAGATATAAAGGGAAGAAGCAAAATTGGGTAATTGATGAAGACTAGATAGCTTCTAAGTTTTTGGAGGAAGCAATAGAAAAATAAAATTATAGTTTGGTGGATCTACAAGTTTGGTGAAGTTTTATAGACTATCACTATTTTGTTTGTTCATTTATGTTGAATTAGTTGTTTCATGGCAGATCTTAAATGGGTTTGAAGAAGTTGATATGTCTCCTTTTTTGTCTACTTCCTTAAGTTAACTTTTTTCATATAAAAAAATCATTACGCATTCGAAAAATTCAATAACTCGATTAATTTGAAGTCGCCCCGACATATTTTTAAAGGAACAAAACATTCAATTTCAAGCATTTAAGTTGATGAAATGCAATATCATTAGTTTTATAAAAATAAATTTGTTGATGAAATGCAATATTATTAGTGTTATAAGGGTATGCAAACAAAATGTTTTTCTTTAAAAATAATAGTATCTATTTTCTTAATAAAAAAGAGTAGTTCCACAATTTTACAAGTATTTTATTTACTGGCACGAAACAACCATTCTTTCCCCGTATAAGTAATACTTTCCGTTTCCCCTCTTCCAATTCATCCTGAGATTTGATTTAACATTTGCATAAAAAATTAGTAATATCAATTAATAGGTAAACATCAAAATCCAGCATGTTATATTATTATTTGAAGCCAAGAAAAGCTTCATGGTCAAGATGGAACAAAATCAACATGAACTATTCAATTGCATGCATTTTTTTCACTTCCTGCCCTACCAACCAACACCTCCAAATTTCACTTTCACATACCAAGGCTATGAAAATAATGATAAAATAAAAGAACTTGAGAAAATTCTCTGAATGAAGCAAGCATGTAAAAATTAAAAAAATCGTTTCAGCTGTGCTATGAAATAATGAGTATAATCATGCACCAGTCACACTTTTAAATTATAGAAATTTCTTCCTTAGACCCTGAGCATAAAATTCCTCATGCACCAAGCCAGTTGACAGTTGACACATAAGCAAAAGAGGTTACGAAGAGAGTTATTATACAAATGTGGTCCTCTATTATAAATAATTTTGCTAACATGCCAATTCACTTTTAGCTTGGTGGATGAGAAATCTCATGCGCCAAGTCTAGACAAGAATTTTCCACCTACAGCATTTTAATGGTTTGAAACTGAGCATCAGTTGAGTAGCCTCCAATCTGAAAATTCTTTAGATATAAATAACGTCTTGCTGCAGCTGGTGTCCTGTGAAGCCAATGACAGAAAAGCTGAATTGTACAGTTTTATGTTCATATTCACCTTTGCCATTAAGGACAGAAGCATAATGCATGCAAGACTGTGATTAAAGCAATAAAATGGGTAAGAAACTGTGGATGCTAACTGGGAAAGAGGAGGAATTCATGGAAATAGATTGTTTGCTCATGCTGGTAGAAGTGGGAGCTGAGATATCATCAGAACTGTCATTTTGCAACCCATATTCTTCACACTTCTATTTGATTATGCCATCTTTGAATTGTTGTCAAAACTTATTTCAGTAAAGTATATGTTATTCATTTAATTCTTAACTTATTCAAAATGGATTATGCAAAGATGGCATTCAGCTTAAACATAATTAGAAAACCCATCAGCAGTTTAAACATTCCATTTTAGGAAAAAATACAGAGAGAGAGAAATTGATCACATGAAAATTCAAAGATCTTTCTCCCTCAAGAAAGCAGCCTTTTCTTGATAAGAGATAGAGAGAGAGAGAAAAGGAAAAGAAACTAAGAATAAAAGGAGAAAAATTGAGATGGAATAAAAAAAAGGGGACAAAAAGAAAACTCAGACATATGACCCAAGCAACACCTACCATAGACCACAATAAGCAGTAGTTAAATTGCTTTATTTATTTATTCATTTTGACTTTGAAATATTAATATTATCCCCTGTGGAAAAGCTCTTAATTGCTTGATTGCATTTTCTTCCCTCTCCAAGAGGACCTAGTTGCATACCAGTTTCCTACTCACCTAAATATTCCAAATTCTACTTCATAAAGTGTCAAGTAAAAAAAGTTATCAATGATAGAACCTATGAAAATAGAATAAGGCAAAGGAAAAAAGAAATGAAAACTCAACCTGAAACCCAATAAGGCAATAGGGAGCAAAAAGGTAATGATTGGTAAAGGTGAGACCATTAATGCATAGAAAATTACATAAAGAAGTGATAATTTCTACATTTCTACATGAAAACATAAGATATCACCAGCGTATTGCCCTGTATTTCACTCCTTACCATTCATACCAAATATATCATTTATCAGCAATCAAAGGCAATCCTACCAGATAGACATGTCAATGCTAATGCATCGATAGGAAGAAAGTCTTCAATCAGCATCACTAATGCAGAAATACCTACCAATGACAGCTAGGCAAACTCAGGTCACATAAAACTTGAGAAAATAACTATCTGATGGGTTTTCAGCTGAAGAAACTTTGACAGTCAAGTCAGTAAAAAAAAAAGGAAAAATTCTTAGAATACGTTTACTTACAAAAAATAGTTTTTTATTTTCTGTTTTATATATTTTTTAAAAAATTGAAATATTTATTTTTTATAAAAAATTTAAAAAACGCGTTCATTTAAATAAATAAAAAACTTGAGTATTAATTTTCTGTATATACATATGTATATAAGCATACACACACACGTGTGTGTGTGTGTGTATGTGTGGCGCGCGCTCGCATATACATACATACATACATACATACATACATACATACATATGTATGTGTATGTATGTATATACATACATATATGCATACATACATATGTATATATATATACATATGTATATGTATATATATGTATGCGAATATATGCACATATATACACAAGAATGTATACATACATATATATATGTATATGTATTACATATTTACATGTAGGTGTGTGTGTGTGTGTGTGTGTGTGTGGGGGGGGGGGGGGGGGGGGGCGCACATATATATACATGTTCATATATACACATACATATACATATACATATTCATACATACATACAGATGTGTGTGTATGTATATATATATATATATATATATATATATATATATATATATCCATATGTACGTATGTTAGCATGTGCCACATACACATGCACATGCACATACTTATGTATGTATGCACGTGTATATATATGTGTGTGTGTGTGTGTGTGTATTAAGATTGTTTAAAAAATTTGAAAAATATTTTTTATTAGTTTTCTAATTTCTTTTTTATTTTAGAAAATTAAAAAATTCATTTTCTGTTTTCTTTTTTAAAAAATTGATCAAAATAAACATGATTTCTATTTTTTATTTTATGTGAAATTTTTTTTGAAAAACTAAAAAGTTTCCTGTAAGTGAACAGACTCTTAGAGTTTTAAAGGCTTAGATAGTGTAGTTAGTGGTGATAAAACTCCTTATATGATATTTGATCAGGTTATATAATAACTGTTAGTATCAGCCTGCCATTAGTAATATAACGCATGTCGGTTGCGACATTGCTCTTAAGTTCTACTAAGGCTCGGATAGCTTGGGGCACATCCGAGTTTAAGGAGTGCTAACTATGCAGCTCAGTTATCATCTACCAAGTAAATTAAAACAATCCAAAAGTTTCAAACACTTGGCTGCCTGCATTTTTCTAATTGTTTTAAGGGTGCTCAGGTGCTTGCATCACAAGATAGATACTGAAATTTACCCAGAGTAAGTTTTAAAAGTATAAACCATGGAAGAACAAACAAGATAATACCAAATAACTCCGATGCTATGATAGATAGAAGAAGCAAAAGAAACCAATGGTCTGTAATTCCTATGTTGAAGACTCACACCAACTGCTGTCTTAGGCACACACTCCTTTGTCTCTGTATTTTGCATTCTTCAAAATTTAATGTCCTGCAAGAACACATCCTGGTAAGAAAATAACTGAGGCAAAAGAAACCTTAAATATTGCCTCCAAGAACTCACAAGACTTGGATCCTCTGCTTCAGCTACTGTAATAATTTTATATCATTTTCTTCGTAAACTCTACATTCACAAGAAACTGCAAGGAGACAAAGCTGCAACTAATGGAAAAAGCAAGAGAGTTGAATGAAGAATTCCTCATCCAAGTTTACAACAAATGGGAAACCCAGTGGCTGCAAATTAAAGCCTGTGTATACTAATTCAGAATCAAATTCAAACACAATTAATTCTTCGACTTCTATAAACGAACCGGAAACTCCACTGCCAGCAGATTAAGAACTATCTGGAGTAAATTCAGATGAAAATTCAATTCAAAGCATTCATTAAAAGCCCTGGAATGGAAACTTCCCGAGCTCTAGCCTAAAAGAAAATTCTCAATCAAGACCCAAAATCTTGAATCGATTACAAAAAAGAGTAACTGCTACCAAGTGGTTGGTTTTCCAATTTTTGAATTGTCAAGGACAGATCATCTTTAGCCTGTAGTTTGGTTTCAAAATCAATCATTCTCATGATAAATTCAAGCAAATCAAAGTTTTCCCCTTTCTCCATGTTTCTACGACTTAAGCTAGAAAATCTCTTGACATTCGTTTCCTGTGGAAAATCAATCAAAGGAAAAGAAAAGTACCAAGTAAAATAATCAGCAGAAAATTAGCATTAGCATAATCCAAAGAAAACTTCAGTACTCCTCTTTCACTCTTTTACTCAGGACGGATTCATGATCATAATGGGCTTAACAGATACCAACCTAGTGGTGATTGTAATGGCCTCAATATCGGGTCAGCCGTGAACAGTACTTTTCGATGGTGAATAGTGTTTTTCGGGCCCAAAAGGACACCCGGAAGTCAAAAATATTTTATTGGACCATCGGAAAGTATTGGTCATGGTGAGTCTGGGGTTCAAAATTTGAAGTAAAATTGAGTTCAAATAGGCCTCCAAAAGTCAAAAATACGAAAAAGTTAGCGAGTCAATTTCCCTGATACCACAAAATGTAATACCTTATCCCTCCTAACACTGTACCGGCGTACCGAAAACTGAAATTTTTTTTTCCAACTTAACTTCTATACTTAAAAACTTTATCGACATTTACTTACTCAAAACTACCCTTCGTCGCTGACCTATAAATGTCCAATATACTATGCATTTAATAAAAATTTTGCAATATAATGGCTGTACATAATACTAGCCCCCTGAAAAGAAAATAAATCACACAGTCTCTCAAAGACACAACAATCAATAATAACAACGGTATTCAATCATTCCATCCATTTCATTTGTTCACAAACCAGCACTACTTACTAAAATAACTTCTGTTTACATTACATAACCATAAGTAAAGTTGTACACATATATACATGCCAAAAACTTATACAACCAAAACAACCTAAAAGAAGTCTTGTAATTTGAATTCTTGCTCTTGCTCCTTCTGACCTGCGCATAGTAAAACTACACGCTGAGCACTCAATACGTTCAGTGGTGACTAATAATCGATACATTTCCTAACATTTTCATTATTAATCTTAAATGATAACCTATACGGATAAGCATGAACACAAAATCATTCATTATTACATTCATAACACTGACTTAATATTTCTTATAAGCTTTACCATTTTAATCATATAATTACAATTTTGCCACTATAGGTTCAATAATGATTTTCATACTAATAATTAAGGCGATTTACATCTCTTTACACTTAATTTGTCATTTATAAGCAAAATTATATTTTAGTCCTTATTGTTAATAAAATTCACTTTCTAAATAATTTAACTATTATCTGACTGTTTTATCCTTATGTAATCAATTCTTATTTAATTTACTAACTTTTTATACTTTTGGAAAAAATTACCGTTTTACCTCTAAACTTTTTTTTTCTTTCATTTTGATCATTTTTCATTTTCTTTTCATTTCTTTTTCATTTTATTACCATTATGCCCCTAGTACAGATCCGACAGAAAATCTCAGACCGGATACACGAAACATGAACCCCATGGGCCCCACTAAAAAGATAAATGATTCCCAAGGAATCATTCTCAGAACACTGCACTTTTCACTTTTCACTTTAACACTTAAGCTATGGAGATCAATGATCCTACCCATAGCAAAGCAAGTCGTCATGACCTGCATCGCGGTAAAGGGTGTTCCTATGGCTAACTAACTATATTCAGAACTAGTTTTTACTGCCAGACTAACTCTAAGGGCACAGTAATAATTACTTTCTTAATTCTTTTTAAGTCCGAAAAAAATTCAATAATTGACTTTTTATTTCTTTTCATTGACCTTAATTTAATTTCATATAAATTCACCATTTTCAACATTTTTATGCAATTATTAACCAATAATTCAATTATTTTCAATATACATATTAACATTAAATTATAAATAAAATCACAATAATTTCAATAAATGTCAATAAAATTTATTTATGCATTATTTATTATTTATTATCATTTTTCATTAAAATAATCAATTAATTTACTATAAATCACAACTTTTACTATATGCATACACTATAAATAATCTTGAAAATTCTCAAATTAATTTTAAATATTCTCTAAAAATTCAAGAACATTAATTATCATGTCTACTATGATTTTAAGCTAACATATATTAATTATTTGCATTTTTCTCACTAGTTTCAATTAATAGCAATTTCGGCCACCATTCTTTTTTCACCTTAAAAATTTTCTTTTTTTCATTTTCATCTTCTATTCATCAATTCTCTAATTTAATTACAATTATCCTAACATATTTACATCAATTAACAACTTTAGACATTTTTACCCTAATTACATAATTAAGAAAAATTCATAAACTTAGAAAATATAAAGATTAATTAGTCACTTACAAATTTATCTTGAATTAGGGAGTCTAAGGTTCATTTCCCTTGCCTTTGTTCTTGGAAAAACTCCCCTCCACTTGTTCACCTACATAGGGCAGCCCATTTAAGCTTAGTTTTCTTCATTTTCTTGTTCTCAAATGCAAAAACCAATCTCATAATCATAATCTACACCCAAAAATCTATGGAAAACCACTAAAAAATCAATTTAAAACATTAAAATTCTCAAGCTCCAACTTACCCCTCTTTCTTTCTTTTCTTGATTTCTTCACTTTCTTTGTCCAAATCAATCAAGTGAAGCTATTTTAGTGTATTAGAGGGATGAAACTACAATTCCTAAGTTGGAATTTAAGAGAGATATTGAGTGGTTATGAAGCAAGAGAGAGAGAGAGAAGATGGAAGGAAATTCGGCCAAGGAGAGGAAGGAAGAAGAAGAGCTGAGTTCTGGAGTTTTTTTCCAAAATTTTGGCCTTTAAATATCTTTTCAATGGGCCCAAAATTGGGTCAAAATGATGGGCTTTGCCCATTTAACTTAAAAGGCCTAATTTAGGCCCCTAAAAGCTCAATTAAAATTCTCTCTCTTCCAGCCATCAAATCACTCTAAAAATAATTCTATCACTCTTATCACATCAAAAATAGCTAGCACGCAAATTTTTGGCTCAATCGGAGTTCGTTATCGGTCCGATTCGACAACTGCCAGTGTCACCAAAAAATTTCATTCTCATCACTAAAATATTCTACACAAAAATTCATGTAGGCATGCAAAATCTGAAAATATTCGGAGTTCGTTTACTATTTTTAATTATTTATGCAAAATCAAGTCACCTTTCCTATTAAGAAAATTGACTCGCTAAATTTTTCGTATTTTTGACTTTTGAATGTCTATTTGATCTCAATTTCACTTCAAATTTCAACACCGGATTCACCATGACCAATACTTTCCGATGGTCCAATAAAATATTTTTGACTTTCGGGTATTATTTCGGGCCTGAAAAATACTATTTACCATCGGAAAGTACTGTTTACGGCTGACCCGGTATTGAGGCCATTACAGTGATAAAGGAAAAAAAAAGATGGGACGGAGAGAAATGGCAATCAGATTTTCGAGATATATTCAGAGGAGATGATGGCCTTGAAATTGGAAAGACATAGTTAGAGAGCAAGAGCCACATTCCATAATCAAATATAACTTAAATTAGTAAAAGAAAGAAGGAGAGATTATTATTATCAGACTTTAACCAGCAAAAAATACTTTTAATATTTAAACAGAAAAATAAATTTATTTTAATTTTTAGTTACATCAAATATTATTTCTAAAATTATTAAAATACTACAATTTTATTTTAAAATAAAAAGATTGTTAGTTTGACCATATTTTATTTTTTTACTGCTAACGTTGATAAATTGTACCATTTTAACGTAATATGGTTAAACTAATACTTTTGTTATTTCGGAGATAAAATTATACTATTTTAATAAATTTAAATAAAGTATTATACGTAACTAAATATTAGAAATAAATTACTTTTTTTAAATATTAAGAATATTTTTGCACATTTAGCCTTATTATTATTATTATTATTATTATTATTATTATTATTATTATTATTATTATTATTATATATTTCAACTTCCAATAAACTACCTGCAGAAAATAAAAATTATATTAAATTTTTTATTTAAAAAAATCTAAATTTTTTATTCACAAATAAATGTCTTTTTAAAAAAACAAAATACTCCATTTGTTGAACTTGGACTCTTCAATAATTATTGTTTTTTTAATATCTATATTTATATATTTATTTATTTAGTGTTTGATATAGGGTCAAAATATGCATATCTTAATCTTTTAAGATAAAAAATAACTAAAAAATTGAAGAAAAATTATTTTTAATTCATCCCAAAAAATTTAACAAACGATTGAAAAAATTTTTCGAAATACTTTTCAGTATTATCTTGACTATTTCATATCTTGATCCAAAAAATATTTCAATTTTATCGGAAAACTTTTTATCTATGTCAATTTAATAAACGTTACCTTAATGGATTTTATTTATTTATTTTTATAAAGGTTACTTTAATTTTAGTTATTAAAACAGACATGAGATGTTCACAATAAAAGCGAGTTCTAACAAAATATTCTCAAGTAGTTGGACCGACATTCGTTATAAGAGAATGGGGGTACATTCTTTGTAACTTACAGTACTGTCAAGAAGTTATTCCTCCTTAATTTTAGTTCAAGCATCACAGAAAAGATGAAGTAGGCATTTGTTGCATGCTTTCTTACTTTCTCATTCATGGTTTTTTTAAAACTAAAGTTTAATTCTTATTTCTTATTAAATATAGAAAACTTTAATGTGCAAAAATACACTTAATATTTACAATATATATATATTTTACACGTGCAATATTGTCGTTAAAATTATCAAACTAGTGCAATTATACCTTTAAAATAATAAAACAGTTAATTTGATCGTATTTCGTTTTTTGATCGCAGACATTGACAGATTGCATTATTTGAAAGAAATGACGTCAAATTAAAAATTTCATTATTTTATAGGTAAATTTGTACCATTTTAATAATTTTACCAATAATGCTGCACGTAATTAAATATTAAAGGTAAAATTGATATTTTTTTTATAAATGTTAAGGACATTTTTGTATGTTTGATCAATATAAAATTATAATATGTCGATGTCCATGAATTACAATTATTAATATACATTAATATAAGTGAAATCACCTATAGTTCAAATAATTAAAAATCCTACAATTTTTCTAATCGATTTGAGTTGCAGCTACGAATAGATAGTGTAATATTTTGTGTTATGAACAACAGCTCAACATGCCATATGCACATAAATGTACAACTCACTCCTAATACACACAACCATACATTAAAACCTTTTACAATTCACCCTTATCTCCATGCCAACAATAAAGCCACTTGCAAGCTTTTACATGCTTCTAAACTTTATATAAATGGCACCGTCAAATTATTGCTCTATTTTTTTAAAGATAAATACCATAAATTATTGTTAAATACTGTTGTTACAGTAAATTTTACGATTTAAACATCGGTAAAATAATGATTTGGATTTAGTATGTGAGTTTTTCATCTGGGATCGGGTGAACTGGCCAACTTGAACCGAGAATGAACTGATCCTTCGGGATCCCACATCACTAGTGCTAAAAGGGTGAAAATTAGTTATTTATTATACGTTTTTTTTCTTATCTTGTTATATAAATAGTTTTTTTTTTTTAAATTGACATATCAATTTGTTTCTAAAATTTATTTTTTTATATAATAATTTGTTTAAAAATTTATCTCTTTGAATTTTCAAAATAGAAATTAAAAGCTGGAAATGGAAATAAAAGTTAAAAACAAATTAAGCAAAGCAAATGGAGTCACTAATCGAGTCGTAGGTTTCTTTAACCGCACAACCAATCAAACTTTCTATTTTAGACAGCCAAAAACAACAAGAAAAAAGAGACTCGCCGTAAACGCCGCCAGGGCAGAGCCACATAGGCTCGGAGTAAACCAAAGCAAAGTCTTATTATAATAATATCCGAACCAATAGGTGTGGAAGACATAGCTGGAGACAGCCTGTCACCAACAAAGTCCCACTCACCTATTCCCCTAACTATGTTCTCTCTCCCTCTCCTAGCTTTCTGTTTTCTCTCTTACATTCTCTTCCTTCTCTCTCCCTCTCTCTGTGTTGAAGTTAGGGTTTCTCGATCTCTTTTTCCGATTCTTGGATTCTCCGTTCGTACGCCGGATCAAGTTTCTATGCTCTGTAAGCTCTCGATTGATCTACTTTTTGCTCATTGTGGTTAACTTTTCCTCCTCTTGATTGTTCTGTTTTAGGGCTTTTGCATGTTAATTTACGATGTCACTTCGCTTATGGTTTTTTCCCTCTGTTTTTCTCATTCATTTTTGTTCTGTTATTTCGCTGCATGTCTATGAAATGCCGATTTGAAGGTTTATTTATATTTTTGTTTTTTGTTTATTTCTCTGTTCTAGAGCATGGAATGAATTTTGGCTTGCTAGTTTTTTCTTTTATATTTCCAATGTGTTGTGTGTAATGCTTAGATTTCGAGTGTTGATAATGGGAGATTGTAATTTGCTCATTGGTGACTGATAAGTGTTTCCTTCCTGTTTCCGAGAAAGGAAGGGGAAGTAGGTAAATGAATTTACGGCAACTTCTATTATTTAAATGATGAATGCTGGAATTTGTGTTTCGATTCTTTCAAACATGAAACTATGAAAGAATGCTGATTAATTGAAGAAATGTGGATTTTATATAGTTTTGCTTTTGCAAGAAGGAAGCTAGGACAGTTCTGACTATGTGGGCCAATGATTGATGCATCAATATTCTCATTACTAGGCTGTCTTTTTGTGACTGCAGCTGGGTATGCTGTTGATGTGATACAAGTGTTTATTGTTGGTAATTGCTATATGGCTGCATTTTTCTTCATTTGTAAGCAAATCTTTTGCTTTTACTACTCTGACAGTTTTTAATTGTTGGGTTAAGATTTTACTTGGATTCTGTTTCATATGTTAGGGATACTATTACTCTCCATTACCATAGTAATGTTTATCATGATCTATATTGTTCAATTCGCAATTCTTAGATGTTGGGGCAACTTATACTAGTTGTGGAAAGTATGTTTTCGTATTGTTTCTTTTTTTATTTTTAAAATTTTAGGCTTTGCAAGTAAATATTAATTGTTACTGCTGTTTCTGCAAGTTATGGAAAGTATAATCATCATATTGATTTATTTCGGTTCATAGAATTTTGGGCTGTTGAGTGTTTTGCTATTTGAGTATATTTTATATGGTGCAGTTGTAACACGTGTGCTGCATATGTGGAATGTGCATGTATAAGATGTGCCTTATATACACACTTGCGTTATCTTTTGCAATCCTACTCATCATCCTTGCATGCTGATGGAGATGATGCAATATTGCCTTAGTTTTCAGTTGCGTGTAATAGTTTCCATTTATTTCTTTACTTCCAAATATATAATTTGTCTTTACAATTGAAGTGAAAATCTAGAATTCATGACCTTGGACTTTTCATTCTACTAATGTCTTGCTTTTAAGATAAATGTGGCCATCAAAGTTTACATGTAAACATTCTCTATGCACCTTGTAAATTGACAAATTTCCTTTTTTTTTTTTTAAATTGTAGGTGTTTTGCTAAGATAACTCTCCCATTTGAGATTGCCAAGCTCCCTTAAATTCAACATAGTGGAGTTGGTTGTGGACTTTTTGTTGCTTGGCATTTTACATGGTCTTGCCATTATCGTTGCAATAACTTTGTGATCGTTTTTGGTTAGTCAGCCTGGGCAAGCTTCATTCCAGTATTGTTTTGGAAATTACTGTTATTTCAAAATTAATTCTGGGAAGCAAGCGTATACACCACCAGAGGAGGATCCCTTGCATCCATGCTGGCAGAGAGCATGCGTGGAATTTGTGCTTCGGGTAATGCCCCTGACGAGATTTGCTGCCGATGCATTCGGTGTGGTGACGATTTGCTTGGTTGCTCTGTTGATTCTTCTCGGTTTACTTTGCATTGCTTACACATTTTACTTCCGCAATCGTGTTCGTAATCAGCTTGTTCAACTAACTTATTTTAGTGGTCCTTGGCTAATCCGTATCACATTCATATTTTTTGTGATCTGGTGGGGTGTTGGTGAGATTATACGGTTAAGTTTGTTGAGGCGTGAGGGAAAAGTGTTGAATGCAGTAGAGTTGAAATGGCAGGAAACTGTTTGCAAAGGCTACATTGTATCAAATCTGGGTTTTGCAGAGCCTTGTTTATTCCTTACCCTTGTACTTCTTCTTCGTGCACCCTTGCAGAGGTTGGAACCAGGAATTCTAAGTCTGAAATGGAATGGGAAAACAGTGGGATATGTGCTTCTCTATTGTCTTCCAATGTTTGTTCTTCAGCTTGTCATTATTGTAATTGGGCCACTGTTGCGGAAGAGTAAAGGTTCCTGGAGAAAATTGCCCCATTATTTCACAAGTACAGCTACTCGTGTGAAAGAAAATGCTGCTGATATTGCTCTCTGCTCTTACCCGTTACTGAATACCATCCTCCTTGGCCTTTTTGCTACCATACTAACTCTCTACTTGTTTTGGCTTGGAAGGCAGATACTGAAATTGGTTATCAATAAAGGTTTGCAGAGGAGAGTCTACACACTAATTTTGTCAGTTTCAAGTTTTCTCCCATTACGGGTTCTCTTACTTGGACTATCTGTTTTATCTAAACCAGAGCATTTTCTGTTTGAGGCTCTTGCTTTCTCAGCTTTTCTTGCGCTTTTATGTTGTGCTGGGGTGTGTATTTCCATGCTTGTGTACTGCCCAATTGCAGATTCTTTAGCCCTAGGGAATCTACAGGACTTGGAATCTAGGAGAAGAATAATTGATGATAACAATGATGTGATTTCCCTCGTTGCTAACCAAAGCCATCTTGAAGAAAGCAGTCGGATTAGCCCTGCAAGAAACTCTGATGCCTCAACCAAGCGTGGATCTATTTCATTTCGAACTTATGACAGGGATGGGGCTTCAACAGGACCATTTGTAGAACTCAGCCTCTTCTCTCCTAGTCGTGATGCAACCCCACCAGGATCGCCTCCACTTCTTGGTTGGCCTATGCGTCCTCCAAGGCAAGCACAGGGATACTAAGAGTGGCAAGCAACTGAGAGCTTCTGGTGAATATCAATTTTGTGGTAAAGAAAAACTGATTGTAAAGGGTTAGTTTCAATAAGAATTTTCTTCTTGGTTTGTTTTCTAATTTTAGATATGGTCATGGTGGGTTTTTGGTTAATGAAATTTTAATCCTTATTTTGCTTTCTTCAGTAAGCTGCTGTTTGTTAACCTTTTTCTAGGCGTATATATTCAAATGAAAGGCATATTATAAATTTTGATGAGGTAGGACATCACTGGTGAAGGTGGTCTTTAATTATAATTTATTGGGAATTATATTATGAAAATTTACTTAGGGTGGATGAAGCAAAGCTTAAATTCGTTATTCACAAGAATTCGCAGTTTATGGCCTACGTGTGCATCCAAGTGGTTGAGTCCAATTCCCATGGTTTATGTGTGAATACACCTATTTTAGCTTGTCACTGGAAATGTCATAGCTGGAAGTTATTTAATGAATGAGACTGGTCCGAGAAGCGTATTATCGTTTTGTTAAACCATTTCTTCTTCATGTTATAGTTGGCGCCCCCCCTATTGACAGTAATTAGTGAAAAGAAACTACAAATCATGTAAAATGAGAAATATAATAAATTTCTTAGATATTTTCTGACAGCACTGTAACCATTGCTGGGGTAAGGTGGCGGTTGTGAAATTGTTTTTCTTGGTAGAGCCTGGAAGTTTCTGAAATTTTAGAGCCCTGAAATTAGAAGGTTCTCGTGTGTGGGAGAGGCCATATAAGTTGAGGGTTCTGTCTATGAAATGTAGGGATGATCACCGGACGGAGATCGATAGTATTTCGGAGAAAAAATTTTATCGTTTTTGTCTTCGCATTAAAAATATTTTTATTTTTTTAAAAAAATTTAATTATAATTATAATATAATATTTAATAATTAATTGTAATTAAAATATAATATTTAATAATTAAAAAATATAAATTTAATTATAAATTAAATTATTATAAATTTTAATAATTAATAAAATTAAATATAATTTAAAATTAAATTATATAAATATAATTAAATTTAGGAATTAAATTTTGATGACTGATATCACAATCTCTGCTTCTGTTTTAAATTTTAAGTCAGAACAATATTTTTTTTCCGTTTTCGTCTTCACATAAAATTTTTTTGGGACTTTTTCATTCTATCCGGTACGGTTTCTCACCGGGTACGGCAAATGATAATTCCTAGCAGCTGCGAAGAGAAGAAACAGATAGCCAAGTCAAACAAAGTGGACGCAACGTGTTTGACAGGTCACGTTTTGCCACGTGTCGCATGCCTTAACCGCTCCTTCTCGCCGATCGATATGGAAGTGGAGAAAAAGTTCGAGATTCTCGAACCCGCAGAACACAACCGCAGCAGAATTGTAATTATTTTGTGTAAAATGACTATCATGTCCCTAATGCTCCCCTTGCCTCCGTGGTCTATGCCCGAACCTCCACGTAATTTCATTCGGTCACTCCATATTTACATTATGTAAAGAGTTCTAACTTTTTTATTTCTCATTCCTTGGTTTAGATTATTGAAACCCTAGAAGAAGCTCTTGAAGAAAGAAATGGCGTCATTCGATCAGGCTCCTCCTGGGGATCCAAAGGTCGGAGAGAAGATCTTCAAGACTAAGTGCGCCCAGTGCCACACCGTCGACAAAGGGGCCGGACACAAACAAGGTCTGTCTTCTCTATTTCTAGATCTGATTCCTTTTTCTTTTGGATTTTGGTTTTCTCTTGAAGGATCTGATTTGTTATCAGAATGGCAAAAATATTCAGCTTTTTTTTTTCCTTTGGGATCTGCAGGACCTAACTTGAATGGGCTCTTCGGTAGGCAATCTGGGACGACCCTGGCTATTCATACTCCGCCGCCAACAAGAATATGGCTGTGACTTGGGGAGAGAATACGCTCTATGATTACTTGCTCAATCCTAAGAAGGTATTTGTTCATCTTGCGTTGCCTTTTTCTTTGTTGCAGCTAGTTAGATTTGATTCAGATTACAACAATGGAAAGTGGAATCTTAGCTGGTTAATTGGTTGGCTATATAACTTATTTGGTCAAACTGCAATAGGATGATGGTTTCTTCATGGTAGATTCTACATATTTTGGTGTTTTATTTTTCATAGGCTGCTTTGTTAAGCTTTGTATTTAGGATCGAATTATATGGGTTGGGGCTAATTTTCCGGTTACTGTTTGTATCGATTAGTTACTTAGTGCTTCATTGGATTGTTTCAACATGTTGCAGCAGTATATTTTTCTATATGTGGACTTCTTTTGTCACCCAAGCAATAAGTATAGTATAAGGAAGAAAACATTTTTGTGCTTTCATGTGCTAATGTGCGATTAGATATATTATTAATTGATCAGATTGTTGGGTGGATTCTTGTTGACCCCATAAATGTTATTATTTGACCCTTTTCTCAAATTAATGCTTTGTTTATTATTTGCCTTGTGCAGTACATCCCTGGAACTAAGATGGTCTTCCCTGGATTGAAGAAGCCACAGGAGCGTGCAGACCTCATTGCCTATCTGAAGCAAGCAACTGCGTGATCTTCTTGATTAATGGCTACATAGCAAATCATTTATGACATTTATTAATTTTCCTAGACAATTTATTTTTTCCTAAAGAAGAGAAAATTATCCAGTTCTTGAAATAAGATGGATTAAGGCTCAGAAGATATGTTTTGAGAGTTAAAGTTGAGTAGGAAAAAACAAATTTCTGTTGTAAGCCCATTTTCATGAGTTGTTTCATGGAACAATGATTATTTTTTCAATTGTCATACTGTCAGTTGATTTACATACTGTGGTGAAATGCCAATTCTAAATTATATACTTTTTTTTTTTGGTTCTCCTTTTCCTGTTATTGGTTTATTTGATGGTGTTG
Source organism: Excoecaria agallocha (assembly GCA_037975025.1). Lineage (NCBI taxonomy): Eukaryota > Viridiplantae > Streptophyta > Magnoliopsida > Malpighiales > Euphorbiaceae > Excoecaria > Excoecaria agallocha. The sequence continues at coordinate 44,449,068 of CM075813.1, read as the reverse complement.
TATGTTTTGAGGATTGAGTAATGGCGAACTGTTCTAATCTTGCTGATCATTGTTTTCAATTGCCAGCGAGAACTTAGGTGCATAAGGTCTGAAGTCTTTAACATCCTAATGTGTTTGGATGTTGATTTTGTTATCAAGTTGTTTGTCACGGGGATTGGATCAAGTTAAAGTAGGAATTTCAGTATCATTTTCATATGGGGTTGTTTTGATCTGGTTGTCCGTGCAATGTGAAATTGACATCATTGTTGAACTGTCTTTTTCCAATTTGCAACAAGTCTGGTAGCACCTGATAGCAATTGTTCCAGATGTTGTTAGCATAATTGGATGAATATTTACCCTTTTTGCTGTATGCTTTATAATGGATTAATTTGAGTTTTATCTCCAGTGAATGAATTTTAGATTGCTCTCTCATTCTCAACTGTTGAGTATGTGGGGCAAGTTAATACTTCTTCTTCTTCTCACTTGGTATGAATTTGTGATTTGGAATTCAAAATATTTTCGAACTAGTGGGTGGATGACTGAAGGAACATGATTGTTTTCTTCATCTAGGATTTGGTGAGTTGATAGTGATGAAAGGACAAGGTCTAGCTTAACAATTGAAAGCATAATGTGGATGGTATCTGCAAGCTTTATAATGGTGGTTCATTGGAAGCACTTTAGTTTCTAAGATGAGGAATGTTCGATCCATTTAATGTTTACCTTCATGAGGTTCAAGATTTCGTACTGTGCATGTGTGTGTTAAAGAATTGGAATAAGAGATTATTTATTACATACTTCTAGAACATTAGTCAGGTGGAAAAAAAAGGAGTTTGGTTGCTATATTTTTGTATTAAAATCCAACAGAGAAGCCGGAGGATCCTAATTGTAAGATGTGATGAGATTATTGTGCCTGTGAAGGGTCGGTATACAGGCCAAGGCACATATACTCTTACATTTTGAGTATTAATATTCTTATAAATTATTTGGAGCAAAGATATAAAAAAAAATACACAAACTTTGAGGCTGACTAATATTAACCTTCAAATTTATACTCTTACATTTTGAGTATTAATATTCTTAGTTTTCAAGTCAAGTACGTTGTTTAATTATTATAAATTTTGATTTTTATTTCTCGAAAGTTCACTTTTAGTACATTTTTTCAAAGATTGTGATTAAAAATTTCTAATTTTTGACATTTTTGTGAACTTTTATAAATAAAAAAAATGATACATTAGTAAAGAAATCAATACATAATTTGTTATGCTTTGCTGTTTCAAATAAAAAAAAAAAACCAAAACTTTAGATTCCATTTTGTGTTTGTATCTTTAAATACAAAATTGGCCGTATGACATTCAAAGATGCTCCGAGTTATATATTATTCAATGCATAATATTGTTTCATATTTTTGTTTTTTTTCTTTAAATAAATATTAAAACAAAAGGGTATTGATAGAAATTTGGATAATACATATAATACCATTAAATTCAAAATCAGACGGTTGATGCTTTTGCAGTTCAAGGATTTGTTTGTTTTTTAGTTTTAGTCTATTTCTTTTTTACTAAATCAAAGTCCACATTTTTGAACAAGTTTTGTATATTTTCTATAATCTAATGCTAGTTTGTTTAAACATCTAATTCTGTAATTGTGGAATAATTAATTATCCATAGATAAGTCTAATTAATTGTTTTGGCTTTAAGATGTTAGTTGAAATCCGACAAAAAATATATATTATTGGATATATATAGAAAATTTTAAAAGATAAGCATGGGGCTTTATTTTACAATAATATATATATATATATATATATATATATATATATATATATATATATATATATATATATATATATATATATATGTATGTATGTATGTATGTATGTATGTATGTATGTATGTATATATATATATATTTTTTCATTATATCTTTTTTTATAATGCTAATATAAAAATAATAATTTTTTGGGATGGAAAAGAAATGGCTAAAACAATAAAATCATTTAAAATAGGTTAAACCATAATTATCACGATAAAACCATTTATATTTTACAATTATCCGAAAAATCATCTAGATAATATAGACCAAATTGCAAATCAATAATAAAGTGGGTGAAAAAAATTAGTACTGAAATTCATTTATATATAAAAATTCCATACATTAATTTAAGAGTTTGTTGATTAGGTCAAACTCAAAATAAAATACAAATAAAAAAAAATAGTTTTTTGAGAAAAAAAAACTCGATATTATAATATAATATAATATTATTTGCTCTTTGTTGAGTTTACACTTGCAGGCAGTGATTTACTTGGGAATTAAGGATTTGGATAATTGTATTGTAAACAGAATTTTCTCTCTCATCCTTCTTAGGCTGGTCAAAGCCATTGTATTTTGGTTCCAAGGATTATTGTTAAATTAAATTATTTTAATTAATATTAAAATCAATTTTTTTTAGTAAGGACTAATTAGCAATATATATATATATAGAAAATTGTTGTCAATTTTACCTTACTAATATCACTTGTTAAATAACTTAAAAATATGCGTACAAATTATTTTCATGTTTAAAATATATACAATTTATATTTTTTGATGATAAAACTCATTAAAGAATCAGAAAATATAATTAAAAATAAAACAATTTTTCAAATTACTTATTGACCCCAAATTTTTTTTTCTCGATTTTGTTTTTTAGAAGGTGAATTTCAAACTTTGAAGGCAGTTGCATTTACTCCATTTTAAAAAGTTGCAATTTTTTTTTACTATGAAAATGCCTTCTAGTTCTAGGAAAAAAAAAGTCAATGGGTCATTAGAGATAAAACCCGAAAAATGATGGACATTATTGCAAAAAAAAAAAAATCAGAGGCAGACCAGGGACCAATAATGGTGAATCAGAAGTTGTCCCAGGTCAGTATATACTCTGATACATTTTGGAAATGTCAGCAGTTTAGTGTTCGTTCATACTTTTGGATTTTACCGGTGAATCGTATAAATTAAACTTCTATCTGATTGGTCTTTTTGAAAGTATTTACGTTGTAAAGATCTTAGCTTTCTTTTATATTCAAGCTTTTTCTACCAAACCCATCCTCTGTTTCTTTCTCAAGATTCTTTATTTCAGGTTCAATGTGCTTCCTCTTCCTTAACTAATAGTTCTTTGAATCACAATTTCGAACTTTGATTTTATTTTCTTCAAACTTATTTAATGTTGTATGTTTTATGTTAATCCAATATTATGTCTCTATTCATGCATTTCGGTTTTCGTTTTTGATGTTTCTTCAATCAAACCATTTTATTTTTAATTTTTTATGCCTGTGGTTGTTTGGTGCATTGGGTTGAGTTTTGAAGCAATATAAGTCTATTGAAGTAAGTGGAATTTTAATTTAGCTAAACAATTTCATGTCATATGAAAGGATTTACATTAGAGTTGATTTGTTCCAAAGCAACTTGACTGGTTTGTTTACTTCTTTTGTCTAATGCAGCCAATATGTTTGAGGGAGACATACTGGAGAATGGCTTTGATCAAGAGGACAGAGAAGCTTCTGATTCTTTTGTAGATAAGGTATGACATTGGTAGTTTTTTTTGTTTCAACTGTATTGATTAGTCAGAAGATTGTAAAGTTGTTCTTGTATTTGAAAGATTCAATTTTATTTTAATTTTTTTGCTATTTAGTTGAGCCTTTGTTACACTATGTTGAATGGTTGGATGATTTCTCTGGCTTCATTTACTTTCTGAATCGAAGGTCCCAATCGAAGTGAAATTTGTAGCGTACTTTCCTAAGATGATGTGGAAGGCAGATAAATTAGAAGCTTAAGACCAAAGTTGAGATGGGGTATGCGAGATGTCTGTCCTAGATTAAGATCAAGTCAAACTGGCCATAATTTCAACATCCACGCTGATTGTTTATGTTTAATTAGCCCTCGAGGCTGTTAAAACATGAAATGGTTATTAGAATTTTGTAGGCAATTGTGAAGTATACTGAAATGCTGGTATATTGTCTTCTTGTTTCAAAGTGTGGACTGTGTCTGTTTCCCTCCATTTTATACTTATGAAAATTAAACATTCATGGAGGATTGTTCATGTCAGCATAGTTCTGCAATCATGAATATAATATTGAAATTTTTTCTTATCTCTTAATTATGTGCTAATTCTTTTAGTTTGATTATCATATTTCCGTCAGATCCTTCAAATGCCTGTCTTGTATCTAACTTCTTTTCTTATTGCATTAAGGTTGATCCTGGGAAACCTGCACCACTGACCTGGCAACGGAAGTTAAATGGCAAGGAAATTGCTCTTTCATCTTTCACATTAAGTTTTCGTGAGAAAGTTCAGCTGGTATGGATTCTGTTTTTAGTTTTAGATCCTTCAATTTCCTTTGCGTGCTGCAATGCATGGTTGATGAAGAAAGTTGGCTTCTATCATCGGGTGGGGCCTTGAGTGAGAGAAAATTTTTTATGGGATTTCTTGAAATATGGTACGGATGAAGATAAGCAAATGAATGTTGCGGCAATCTTCTAGAATTTTTTTTTATTGTATTAAAAAGTTTAGATAAACCACCTTTAGGTTGATAATTTGTTGAGTTTGGTGGGATGGAAATGAATAGATTAATTTGCTATTAAATTTCAATTGAATTGAACTGTTGAAAAATCATTTAACTGATATAGATTTGCAGACCATAAAGCTGAAGTATTATTGTTGTTGTTGTTGTTATCATTATTTGTTTTTAATGTTGAGACTGTATATTGCATTCAAAAATATTATTAACTTGTCCCTACTTTTGAGAAACGATTATATTCACAGTGATAGTTGATTATATACAAATCCATGGAAAATAAGTCTTGATATTTATGGGCATGGTTTCTTAGGTGGCATACATTTTTCTCTTTTCTTCATCAATATTTCTGTCCACAAGAAGTATTCCTTTGTTTATGGCAGGCTCCTGTAGGTATTCGGTTATGGCGTTTTCTCCGTGAAGAAGCTGCCAAAGGAAGGGTAATGTCTCATTTAAGTAAATTATTCGTCTTAATGTGTGATTTGTGTAGAGTAATGACAAAGATCAGGCTGATTGTCATTTTTCCTACTATTGCAGGGGGGTATGATCAATCCATTTGTTGAGCGCTTTGCAACATCTTGTCAGGCCGGTCCGCTTGGTGGTGTTGGGTAGGGTTTTATTGTATGATCCATTTGAAAACTTACAAATCATATTTATCAGATTGTATTCCGCAGAAAATTTCCTATTTATACAAATTTATCAGTTTACTGCAAATTTTCCTCTGCAAAATGTAGTCTTGTGAGGTGGTTAGACAATTATTGGCTTGTATCTAGATTTACTAAGTTCAATCAACTAAGATAAATTTTAAGCTTTGGGTGTACCTGTGATGCAAGTTTTGCATCGTAGTCTGGTTTCATAGACTGCAAACTTTTCTTAAATAAAGAATCTGAAAGAAAAAAAAAATCAATTGCTTTTGTAGCATTGAAATTATATTGGCATATGGCTATCTGGATAATTCTGATGTAGCCCACTGTATATATCTATTTTTTTCAAGGCGGCTGTAAAAGTACTTTTGTCATTTTGAGATTTCCCTTTAACACTTTTTTTTTTCTTTTTGTTGCATAAAAATTGACACTTCTTAGCTCTGGAAGCATTGGGAGAAGCTACAAAGGTGAATTTCAGCGCTGGCAACTGTTCCCTAAAATATGTGAAGACAAACCTGTTTTAGCAAATCAATTTTCTGTAAGTTTGATGCATTTTCGAGGGAAAAAAAATCTTGATGCTTTTAATTGCATGCCACTCCCTTTAGGAATCTTGTAATGTGGAGACTTCAATGATACTACATGCTTATGAGATGCAGTTATTATCCTACACTTAAAAATCTCTTATGGAAAGTATATGTCTGTTTATTATTGATTCTCTGCATGAAGTTAGAAATAAGTGTTTACTTTGCTAGAGCTTAATGACTCATGAAACATGCAGCTGATTTGCTAAATTTTTATTTTGTTATTTGCAAGCTTTTTTGACCAAATGTTCCCAGCTGTTCAAATAAGTGATGGCTTTTTATCTACTTTGTGCAAGAGTCCTCTCATGTTGGAGATGAGCTATGGTCATTCTATTCTGTTGAAGCCCTGATGGGCGAATGGCTTAAGATTAATTTGCCAAACTTCCTTCCCTTAGATGTCACATAATTTGGGTTGATACATTCGTAAGAAAAAACTTGATAATGGTCATCATGATCCTATCACTTGAATTTTATGTGATTCTTACAGCCTTCACTTCCTTTTATGAGAATAATTATAATTTCCTTAGTCCATTTTAGTTTCATCATTATTCTCTTGCTTGTCCACAAATAATAGCACAAGTGTTTTTTTATATTATTTTTATTTTTTTATAATGTTAATCATCAATTACCTTGAAATTGATTTGCTTCAATGGGTTTTGTGAAAAAGTTTCAATAGATATTGATTGCAAATGGACTAAAATTTAAAATGATGATTAGTTCTGTACGCCATTAGTTATATCTTGGTTATTTTATGTGAAAAGAAAGTGATGGTGCACCCAGTTCCTGGTGGTTTTGAGAATAATTAAATAAGATGGAGAATGAATTATTCAGAAATATCACTATTTTCAGTGATAGAAAGTGAAAGTTTAAGTGCTGAATTGCTGAAATTGTTTGTTGAAGCAGTTCTAATGGCATGATTTAAGGAATTGACTATAATATTTTATGTGAGATTACCAATAACAAGAATTTTTTGGTGAACTAATTAGAAACTTTCTGTTATTTGCTTGCAAAATGATATGCAAACTTTCCATGCAGGTTTTTGTTTCAAGATCAAATGGTAAAAAGTACTCCAGTGTATTGTTCCCAAAGAACCCAGAGGTACCCGAGTAAGTGACTGCATTACTGTCCAGTTAATTTTATGATTATTATAAGATTCTGTTTTTGGTTCAATGAGGGTATTAGTGAAGTGAAATCCTGACTTTGAGAGGAAAATAGATGATAAAACCAGTTAAACTTACTGAAGTTCATGTACAAAATCAGAGAACATGGAGCTTCTGGAATTGGATCTTGGGACTGGAACCTGAAGGGGGACAAGTCTACATATCATGCACTGTATCCAAGGGCGTGGACTATTTATGAGGGTAATCTACATTTTCTAGCAATTTATGACCATTGTTTTGTATCGTTTTCTCATATCTGGTACCTCTACAATTTCAAGTTCAGGTGAACCTGATCCAGAACTTAAAATTGTATGCCGCCAAATTTCACCTGTTATTCCTCATAATTACAAGGAAAGCAGTTTCCCTGTGTCAGTTTTCACTTTCACGGTAATAATCAACCTCTGAAACTTTTGATTGTTGGAATGAGTCTTGCCTCTTTATTAAGTGTTGGCTATTTTCTCTCCAGCTTTATAATTCTGGGAAGACATCTGCAGATGTTTCGGCTCTCTTCACGTGGGCAGTAAGTCAAAATTTTACCTTGCATTCTTTGCTTTTCTCAAATGTTTTAATGTTGGTAGGTTCTATTATAACTTTGTTTTAAGAAGGTAAATCATACTTTATACTTTGTACTTCACTAGACTTGTATTGACTTACAGAAACCCATCTACTGGTGGAAATACGAAGTAATAAAATTCTAACCTATCATAGGAGGCAATACTAGTGTATAGTTGTTCATTTGATCACTTCAGTTGTGTACATAAGTTTCTATATCAGACACCATGAAACTCACTTACATTCATTGTGGTGCCTTTTCAGAATTCTGTTGGTGGGGATTCTGGATCTTCTGGTCAGCACTTCAATACTACAACAACGTGAGAAAAGTTTAACAACTCATTTTTTTCTACATCTTTTGGCTTCTCAACTAAATGAAATTTAATTTTCATCTATGTAAAAATGACTCTGTGCATGTGATGTTTATGATTTTATACCACTTGACTCTGTACTCGTGATGATTGTGATTTTTTACTGACAATATTATTGATCCTGCTAGGATGGAGGATGGTGTACATGGCATTCTTCTTCATCACAAGTAAGTTCATTTCATATCATTGGAGATAAATCTGGACTTGGTTGGTTCCTTTGTTTATAAAGTATCATAGATTATAAATTCCCTTTTTTATCCATACAGGACAGCTGGCGAATTTCCCCCAGTAACTTTTGCTATCACTGCACAGGAGACTGATGGTGTTCGCATTTCAAAGTGCCCACACTTTCTGATATCTGGAAACTCTCAAGGCATAACAGCAAAAGAAATGTGGCAAGAAATGAAAGAGGTTACTATACATTTTTCACATTCTATATATTTTGTGTAGGCTAATCGTTCTCCTGTGTACTGGTTTCAGCAATTTTAAGATTATTAATTTGCTTCTTTCCTTCTCTTAGTTTTAGAGATTGGAAATTAATCTTATGGTTTTTTTTTTTGGGTAGTAAGATAGGAAGCGTAGATGATGCTACTTAAATTATGAGAATTGGTGTGTGTGTGTGTGTGTATAGATAGATAGATAGATAGAAGAATGTGGTTCCAAAAGATACTGAAACTGGAGTTGGGAATTCATTCTTGGATGAAGACGATGTATATCTCAAAATTTCCACTTTCTGATACAAAATGCACATTATATATATTTGTTATAATCAATCTGCAAGGTGCCTAGTGTTTCATCTGGACATTATTCAAAAGTCCAGCCTTATAATTTGCCAATTAATTTTTATGTAACATTAAACATATGCTGTGCTGGATGCTGATAGGCATTAAGCCTAAGTCCAAATGTTTGACCAAAGTTTAAAACAGGTGATTTACCCGAATGTTTTGGTCATACCTTTTAGTACTTGGTCTATATATACCTTTTTATTTTTCACCAATTGGCAGTGAGACTTGACCTTGCAAATTTGCTTTTATTGAAACTATAAGGAATTTTTCTGACTTGCAATTATTTTTAATCATTCTTTTTGTCTTTTCATGAACATTTTATGTCTTTTTGCGCCACAATTTAGTTTTCAAATGGGAATGCTATGACTATAAATTCGTTATAATGAGAACTAAGCATTAGATCATGTCGGACTGGCCAGCATGGGGGAGGTCTAAGTTTCACGTATTTCAAAGTTCTGCAAAAAGAGGACCGACTGATTGATAGTGGTGAAGTAAATATTTGGTGTCAATGTTTTTGAGATTGATAGTGCATGGGGGAGGTCTAAAAATGATCTGCCTGGGGTTATGAAAGCGCTGGTGGATCTAAAGCCTTATTTTTCCATTTATTATTTTTTAAAATAATTTTTTTTTTAATATAAGGTCAAATAGTGTAGCTTCTGGATGATTTTTTTTTTTGTTCTTTTGCTATAATAGAATGCATTCTCCTTTATTTGATCTCTATTGTTTTTTCAATGGGATGATAAAGCGACAAATACTTATTGGTTGTATATTCACAATTCTTTATCTCTCCCTTTTTTTTTTCTTTTTTTTTATTCGTTCTCTGTAGGACTGAATTTGCTTACTTTTTCTTTTTTGATAGCATGGATCCTTTGACAACCTTAAGCCTTCTGGAATGCCAGTGCCTTCAGAACCAGGATCATCTATTGGTGCAGCAATTGCGGCCACTGTGACAGTTCCACCAGATTCAGTACGCTGTGTTACATTTTCATTGGCTTGGGACTGTCCTGAAGTATATTTTATGGGTGGAAGGACTTATTACAGGTAGGTTGCCAAAGACTTGTAAGAATAGTATTCCAGGTAGAGAGATTTTTATTTGCTAATAGTTTTCCATCTACAGACGATATACAAAATTCTATGGTGTCAATGGAGATGCTGCTGCCAGAATTGCACATGATGCTATTCTTGGTAATTTTCCCATGTTGCCCTTTTGTTTTAAATGTGCATAAATGGGGTCAAAATGTTCAGAAGCACTATCAATTGAAAATGCTGGCATAAATTTCTAATTTGGCAATTAGCGTCCTATTTTAATATGATAATGTATCATCTTCAACTTGTGATTTTTACTTTTCCTTGAAACATAGAGCATGCTCATTGGGAAACACAAATAGAAGCATGGCAAAGACCAATTCTTGAAGACAAGAGGCTTCCTGAATGGTGAGATTTGATATGTAATTTTCTTATTGAATTTAAAGTTAGATTCTGATGTCATTTTGAAAGTTCTTTGCAGGTATCCTGTTACCCTCTTTAATGAGCTCTATTATCTTAATTCGGGGGGTACAATTTGGACAGGTATATGGAATTCATAGCCTATTCTTATTCTAGAAAGCTTGGCTCATTTTATTAAAATTACTGTCATTTTTATGGTCACTTAATTAATTAATAAGGTATTTATTTATTTATTTTTGTAGATGGATCACCTCCATTCCACAACTTAATAAGTATTGGGGGAAGAAAATTTTCCCTTGATAGTTTAGGAGCAGGTCTGAAGAGAATTTTTGATGATACTGCTACTGACATCATTGGGAGAATGACTTCAGCCCTTGAGCAAATTCATGCTCCTGTTGCATCAAACTCTGCTTTTGGCACTAATTTGCTTCAAGAAGGAGAAGAAAACATTGGCCAATTTCTTTATCTTGAAGGGGTTGAATATCACATGTGGAACACCTATGACGTGCATTTTTATTCATCTTTTGCCCTAATTATGTTATTTCCCAAACTTGAACTCAGTGTTCAAAGAGACTTTGCAGCGGCTGTAATGATGCATGATCCGAGTAAGATACAACTTCTTCATGATGGACGGTGGGTTCGAAGAAAGGTTCTTGGAGCTGTTCCTCACGATCTTGGAATTAACGATCCATGGTTTGAAGTCAATGCCTATAACCTGTACGATACTGATCGATGGAAAGACTTGAATCCAAAATTTGTTCTCCAAGTATATAGAGATGTTGCTGCTACTGGTGACAAGAAGTTTGCAGAAACTGTTTGGCCCTCAGTTTATGTTGCTATGGCTTATATGGATCAGTTTGACAAGGATGGGGATGGGATGATTGAAAATGAGGGCTTTCCTGATCAGACATATGATACATGGTCTGTTTCTGGCTTGAGTGCATATAGTGGTGGGCTATGGGTGGCTGCTTTGCAGGCTGCATCAGCTTTGGCACAAGTAGTTGGTGACAAGGGATCTGCCGAATATTTTTGGGCTAGGTTTCAGAAAGCAAAAGTTGTTTATGACAAATTGTGGAATGGTTCTTACTTCAATTATGACAATAGTGGTAGCAGTAATAGTTCATCTATCCAGGCTGATCAATTGGCCGGACAATGGTTCGTTGCAGTTGATGCATTTTGCTTAATATTGAGTACTGTTAGATCGCGATTAGGCTTCTTCTTCTTCTTCTTTTATTTTTTATTAATATCTATTATCTCATAGGTATGCACGGGCGTGTGGACTTTTTCCAATTGTTAACAAAGACAAAGCAAGAAGTGCATTAGAGAAGGTTTATAATTTCAATGTGTTGAAGGTGAAGGATGGGAGAAGAGGGGCTGTGAATGGAATGCTACCAGATGGCAGAGTTGACCTGAAAACTATGCAATCGAGAGAGATATGGTCCGGAGTCACATATGCTGTTGCTGCAACAATGATTCAAGAAGATATGATTGATGCGGCATTTCACACTGCTAGTGGAATCTACGAAGCTGCTTGGTCTGAACAGGGGCTTGGGTAACATACCTTTTCCTTTAATTCTTCGATAAGCAAAATTGTTTTTGTGGGAACTCAGTCTCCTTGGGTTAAATCAAAACATCAGTCTAGCAAGAAACTGCAATCTCCTCTTTTGAACAGACATCTTATGTTTTTCTGTATTTCCTTTTTTTTTTTTTTCCTTTTTCTATAGTTATGCTTTCCAAACTCCGGAAGGTTGGAACACAGATGATCAACATAGATCTCTATGTTACATGCGTCCCTTGGCGATTTGGGCTATGCAATGGGCTCTGTCAAGACCAGAACTTGTAAAGGTGGACATGAACATAGAAGTGAAGGAAGATTATCTGCTTCCACATAATGCCGGATTCACCAAAGTTGCTCGCTTTCTGAGGTTGCCGGAAGGGGAGTCATCTTTAGGCATTCTCCAGACTTTATTTGATTATTCTTGCAAGAAATTGGGGTATAATTGATGTTATATATGATTGATGCAATTGGTTTTGTATATAGCAAAGGTTGTATCGTTCAAACATAACAAGCTTAGGTGCTCTTATTGTCAAATAATTTTAGTTAAAATCATTTTTGGTGCAATATCATGATGCTTGAGTTTTACTTGGTATTTAAGTCTGCCTGTTTCTTGCATAAGAGGGTATCTCTTTACTCACCATGGTGATCATGATTTAGTCAATCTTATTTTTCACTTAAAAGACAGGAAAAACTTATCTGGATTAGGTCCTTGGTGATCCATTCAATTAGAAATGGCTATGTATACATGATTTAGTCAATCTTAATTATTTTTTACTTAGAAAAACTTGCTTGAGTGAAGCATTCGATAAAAAACTGTCATGTATGCAAAAGTAGTTTTTTTATTTTTTTACATGACAGTTTTTGATTAGTTTGATCTACATGAATTTAGTCTAGCCAAGAAAAATCATTAAAAACAAGAAAAGAGAAAGAGATTTAGTTCTTTCCACAAGAGTAGATAATCTTGACCTTTATTTCGGCTTCTTAACTGTAAAAAAATCTTGCAACTGTCATTAGTCTGTTTTCCTTCTCCCAACAAAAGTTCGTCAACCAAATCCATTAAAAGAACTACAAGTCTGCGCCTAGGATTCTCTTTTCTTGTAAGAGCGGTTTTCATTTCCGGGAAAACACTCTTACATTGTACAGTGGTCGTGTTTTTTTTTTTTTTTTCTGTGAAAAATAAACTCTACTTGTAAGTTGGCTTTCTTTCTAATTGGAATTTATTACAGAAATTTCTGAAAACTGTATATGCATATAAGAGATTCATCACATGTTTTGCATTTTGAGTTGGGTTCTTATGCTCAATTCAAGATTCAAAAACAAGATCGTTTGTTTCCGTTAATTCCTTCTCCAAAAAAGAGAAGGAAATGGCTGGTGAATGGGTGAAAGGCAACGTTATTGGAGCCGGGTCACATGGTAATGTTCATTTAGCAATGAAGAAAACTACAGGAGAACTCTTCATTGATAAGGTTGCCAACTCGCAAACTGCTCTTCGATCATTAGAAAAGGAAGCTAATTTGCTCGACATTTTGGATTCGCCTTATGTTGTTCTGTTTCTAGGAAAGAATGGGTCTCAGGAACCATCAGAAGACGCAAAAAGACTTGGTATTTTCTTGGAGTATACGCCTGCAGTTAGTTTATCAGATTTAGTGGAGAAATTCGGAGGGGCTTTGGACGAGGAAACTGTCCAATTGTATACGAGGGAAATTCTTTTCAGATTGAAAGAAAAGATTGTGCATTGTGATCTCAAATGCAAGAAAATACTTCTTGGCTCTTCTGGGAATATAAAATTGGCAGACTTCGGATGTGCTAAGAGGATAAAAGCCCGAAAAATGGTAACTTGTCGGGTTTCATTGGAGCGACTCCATTATGGATGGCTCCTAAAGTGCTGAGAAAAGAAGGATTGGATTTTTCGTTGGATAAATGGTCATTAGGATGCACTATGATTGAAATGGCAAAAGGCAGGACTCCCTGGTTTGATCAGGTTTCGAATCCAATGGCTGCAGTTATGAAAATCGTGTGTAGCGAAGAGCAGCCTTATTTCCTGCACACTTCTCAGAAGAGGGCCTGGATTTCTTATCCAAATGCTTGGAGAGGAATCCTGAGGGGAGATGGACAGCGAATGAATTTCTTGATCATCCGTTTATTTCGAGGAATTCGCAGCAGCAAATGTATTCAGGATTGGAATTTATGAGGGGGGTTACGATTCGGATGAGTCAGAAAGTCCTGATGAAGATGATTTTCGGGCAGAAATCCATTCGCGATTAGGTGTTGCTAGGAATGGAAGAGTCAGCAGGTTTCAGAGAGTGAGTATGGTTTATCAGAAGAGTGGATATACTGTTAGATAAGGTGAACAGAACTATCCATGTTTTTAGCTTTTTTATTCAGTTGTTTGCCAAGTCAAATTAGTTGTTCCTATTTCTTTGTAATTCATTTGTTAGTGGGTCACTATTTCTGTTTGTGAATCACGAAAATCTTTGTTAAGATATATATATTTTTTAAATCTTTTCCAATGTTCTTAGCATTATAAATGTAAGTTTGATTACCCTTTTGGCTGCATATTCTAGTTCCTATCTTTACAAATTTATTTTGTTTCTTCATTAATTTACAATGGCCTGTATCATACATGCTAATATTACCTATGTATAATTCAATCATTATTTTGTGCATAAAAGAAAGATTGCTTTCAATTATAGATCTAACAATGTCCTATTATAAATTAGTCAGTTCCTTTAACTTAAAAAAGACAGACCAAATATTGTAAACAAAAGAAGAAAATGAACTGGCCTACTAAGATAATTCATATGTATAGCTATTTTAGTACTAATGAAATATACTTTTTTTATGACGGTATAATTCTTAGACTTGAGAATTGAGAAATCACAGCATCTTGAGAGTTCAGTATTATATTTTAAATTTATTGTTACAATTAATTTGTAATTTGTATGAATTGCACGAAATAATTTAAAGTTAATTCGTTGAGTGAGAATTAATTTATATATTTTCTCCTGTATTGATATATTTGATGTAAGATTGTTTACTAATCCAGGCCCTCGTGTAACATGTAGAATTAATTCAATATCAAGACAACCAAAAGCAGATTTTAGAAACTCGTGTGGTTTTTCAGCAAAATTCATATACCAATTCCCATAAGGATTTGTGGGGGAAAATTATTGTTTGAAAAAGAAGTGATCGAAAAGAAGTGTAATAATTAATATGTAAATATATCAATTTATTATTGGTTTGATCTATTAATTTTGCATCAAATTGGCAATAATTTAATTATAAATAAAATGTGAAACTATTCAAAACCTATGTGATTTAAAATGTACATAAAAGTTGGCTGTGAATACTTTTTTTTTTGGTTTTAACAAAAGTAGCAATAAGTACTCTTGACTGTCTTTATTAAAAAGAAAGTACTCTTTGATAGTGAGTTTTTTCTATAATGGTTCATTCATTTAACCATAAAGGCAAACATCAAACTTTAATCCTTTGTCCCAATGTAGCCAAAAGCAATAATCATTTACGTGAGAGCAGGTCAAAAAATCAAAGCAGCCGCAACAGTAAAATTGAGCAATACTATCATAATTTGGGGTAAAATAAATAAAGATAAATAGTATCCCATTTGAAACACGTACAAAAAGCTTATGACTTCGTGAAGCACTGATCGAATTTGTCCACTTGAAATTAAAATGCACGTTTATAATGCTAATTAGGAGCTGTTTTTTTACCAACTCATCCAACATATATATATATATATATATATATATGTTCTGATAAATTTCTCATTTCAAGTTCATCAACACGTACATTGTATACTTACTCTCCTTTACTTCATTCCCTCTTAAACTTATCAATTTTCACAATTTAATTTCTTTTAAGATAAAAATAATTAATGGCTTGCAAGCATGAAGTGTTCGTTAGTTTTAGAGGGTCGGATGTTCGTGTTAATTTCCTCAGCCATTTCCTTAAATCTTTGTTTGAAGAAGGTATTGATGTCCATGTAGATGAAGAACTCGAAAGAGGAGAAGAGATCTCGAAATCTCTCTTGGAAATAATTGAAGGATCTTCTATTTCAGTTGTAATTTTCTCGGAAAATTATGCATTTTCTCCGTGGTGTTTGGATGAGCTGGTGAAGATATTAGATTGCATGAAAACAATGGGACAGATAGTCATACCAGTGTTCTATTGTGTAGAAGCAAGCCATGTCCAACAACTGAGTGGGAGTTTTGGAGATGCCATTGCCATGCATAGAAAGAATTTTAAAGATTCAGTATCCATGGTGGAGAATTGGTGCCAAGCTTTAATTGAAACAAGTCTCCTTTCAGGTTTCGTTTCTTTCAACTACAAGTAAGTTCACCTTTTCTTCTTCTTCTTTTTTTTTTTTTTTCATGTGAATTATTATTATGATATTTTTCATGCAAACTAGAATCTAAAACTTTAGCTGTGTATTTTAAATGGAAAATTCGTATAGCTTCTTTATCACATGTGTTATTCTCTTATTGGCTTAGTTCATAAATTTTTTCATGGACTATTTTATGAATTTGTATTTCTATTTTAGTTTTTTCTTTATGACAGTTTCTAATTAGTTGGTCTTGAACCTAGTTCAGATAAAAAAAAATTTCTTCATGGTTTTGCTTATTAATTATAATCGAAATTTGATAAGTTTCGACCATCTCATTTATGGAAATTCTTGTCTAAACTAGGTTCATGACTTTTTTTATGGAACCAATTAATATGATGAAATAAAATCTATACATATTAATTTTTATATCAATTTTTTCAACTTAGTTATGACTTAATTCATAATAAAATTTTAATGGACTGATATAATCAAGCCTTTTCTTTTATGAAAAATACATCATGCAACCGGAAAATAGTCAATCCTATGTACGTTGTCTAGGTATTATGCAATATAGAAAAATAGTCAATTCTTTTCCTTTAATGAACATTTTTATGTCAGGAAAAGAAAACAACATAAAGTAACGTACTACACGCACTAAACTCTTAAAATTTTAATCGAAATTATTCAAATATTAATATTTTTTTTGTTGACTCTGACTAGGTCTGACTCCGAGCTGATTGAGGAAATTACGAGACACATTTTAGAGAAACTAAACAATTTGTATTTAAGTGATGATAGTTACTATGATGATGGATTAGTTGGAATAGATTCACGTATTAAGAATGTGAAGTCCTTATTATGCCGTGAAGATGTGCGTATCGTTGGAATATGGGGTGTGGGCTGCATTGGCAAAACAACCATCGCTGAGAAAGTTTCTGATCAAATTTGCAGCCAATTTGAAAGTCACTGATTTGTGGGAAATGTTCGAGAAAAATTTGAGAAAAACCCAGATATTGTACAAAATGAAATTCTTTCCAAATTATTACCCACAAAATTTTTTGATGTTGGGAATTCAAAGTTGATTAGAAGAAGGCTTTCGAGAAAGAAAGTTATGATTGTTCTTGATGATGTGAGTGATTATGACCAAGTAAAGGCGATAACTGGCAAATTGGTTGACTATGGTTCAGGGAGTATAATTATCGTAACGAGCAGAGATAAGCAATTGCTTAAGAACATGAATGCTAATATATATGAAGTTGAGAAATTAAATGAATGCGAAGCTCTCCAACTCTTTTCTTTAAATGCGTTTAAGCAAAATATTCCTGAAGAAGGATTCGTAGAGCTCTCGAAAAGTGTAGTTGAATATGCTCAAGGCCTTCCATTGGCTCTTGAAGTTTTGGGATGCAATTTATATGGCAAGAGTGTGGAAGAATGGAAAGATGAGTTGGAATATTTGAGAGGGAAATGTGAAAAGAAAATTCATAAAATATTGAGAAGAAGTTATGACGGATTATCTAAGGACGAGAAAGAAATATTTCTTGATATCGCAAGTTTCTTTAGATGGAAACGCAGAGACTATGTTGAAAGCATAATTAGCGTTCCTGGTTCGAAATTTGGAATCAGTCGTCTTGTTAATAAGTCTCTCATATCTATATCGCCTGAAAATTGCTTGCAAATGCATGACTTGATGCAACAAATGGCCAAAGAAATTGTTTGTGAAGAGCAAATGCTAAAGAAGCGTAGCAGGCTGTGGAATCCTGACGAAATTTATTACCTCTTGGCTAAGGAAAAGGTATCATTTTCTTTTCTTTTTCCTTATATTGAGATTGAAATTTGTTAATTACTATAGGTTGAAACTTGTTAAGGATTGCTGTCATATAATTCTTGTTTGTTTGTTTGTCTGTTTCTATGAACTAATTTACTATTTGGTTGTTGGATTCAGGGGACTAATGCTGTTAAAGGGGTATCATTGGACATGTCAAAAATCAAAGTCATAAACCTAAGTCCTAAAGCATTCGAGAGAATGTACAATCTCAGATATCTCATACTCTATGATTCGTATACTACTGACATAAGAGTATGCCTTCATGAAGGACTCGAATTTCTCTCAGAAGAGCTAAGGTATCTCTGTTGGTATCAATACCCTTCAAAATCTTTGCCATTGAGTTTTTGTGCAGAGAAACTTGTAAAACTAGACATGCCTAATGGTAACCTTGAACAACTTTGGAATGGAGTTCAGGTACTTTATAAAAATCTTGTCTTTTATTATTTGAAGTTCTACCAAATTAGTATTAATTGATTGACCTTTCATCTTCCTTGTCGCAGAATCTTGCAAATTTGAAGTGGATTGATTTGAGCTTTAGTAAGAAGTTATTCAAAATTCCAGACTTGTCTCAAGCCCTGAATCTCAAGTTTTTACTGCTGAGTTGGTGTACAAGTTTGGTTGAGATACCTGACTCTGTTAAGTACTTGAGCAAGCTTACTGTGGTGCATCTTCATGGCTGTTTTAGTCTTTCTCGTTTGCCGGCCAGCCTTCATCTGATAAGTCTCAAGTTTCTTGGCTTGTCAGGATGCTCGAAACTCGCAAGGTTTCCGAACATTCCATGTTATTTAAGGCATACACAATCTTGTGATTTGTATTTGGATGGGTGCTCAAGCCTCGAGCAACTTCCTGACAGCATTTCTAATATGATAAATCTTAGAATCTTATGCATCGAAGGTTGTCTGAATCTCCGCAAACTGCCAGAGAACTTGGGGAATTTAAAATTTCTGGAGAAGCTGATCGTAAATGGAAGTGGTATAAACTCACTACCTGATAGCACTTGCAATCTGAAAAATCTTCAATGCTTAGATGTTAGTAATTGTGTACATTTACATAGACTGCCACAAAACTTGGGAAATTTAGAATCTCTAAAAGAGCTAATTGCAAATGAAAGTAGTATAAAAGAAGTACCATCCTCCATCAATGATTTAAGGGAATTGAGGGTACTAAATCTTAATAATTGTGAAGGTTTGGTACTCCCTCCCCTGACAGGAGATTTTCCTCGTCTCGAGCGGATCTATCTAAATTCCTGTGGCATTTCAGAATTTCCCAACAGTCTGTGCTCTATAACATCATTGAAAAAATTATACTTAGGTGGGAATTATTTTGTGAGCATACCTGAAAGCATCAAACAACTATCTGGGCTGGAAAAACTAGAATTAAGAGATTGCAAGAGACTAAAATATCTGCCAGACCTTCCATCTCGTCGTCTTCTCTATGCTAGTAATTGCAAGCATATGAAATCAGTATCTAGTCTATGTAACAATGGAATTTCTGACTTTCAGAAGTGCATCAAGTTGGAGCAGAATGAATGTAATAAAACCCTCGACAATGTACTGGCAACACCAGGCAGCTGGGTGAAAGTTCAGGTATGTTTTTCCTGTTTCTTAACATTAATTACTAATTATTAACTAGGGGTGAGCACGGTTGGGTTTTAACCGAAAATCAAATTGAACTAATTCGATTATTTTGATGGTGCAGAACATAGGAAAAAGGGTCTGGTTATTTACACCAGGAAGTGAAGTGCTGCAAAAGATGATGTATCAAAACAGGAGCGGATCGTCTTTGTGTTTCACATTCAAGATGCTAGAGCAGAGAGATTGTGTTTGGTTTTATCTGTGTGGTGTTTTAGATTCCAGACTCTGTGAATGCTCTGAGGGTGAAGTAAATACTAAATGTCATGTGCTTCTGATAGATGAATTTGGTGGCTGCATTAATAGGACAAAGTCGAAAATCAAGTACAAGGGTGATGTTCATCCTAAAAATGTGTTTCTTCAGCTTGATTACCTCTCAAACAACCTTGTTAAGGGTAATATGTATAGAATATTATTGGAATTTTATGCTACAGAGATTGAAATTTCATTAAGAGAGAGGTGCAGTCTGGGATTATTAAGTGTGGTTTTCATCCAATATTTGATCATGAGTTAATTGATTAAATGAAAGTTAATGGTCAATAAATATTACCAATTTTCGTCATTTTTCTTTTCTGACATTCTTTTTTAGTTCGATTTACAAATATGTCATCTAACTCAAAATTTTAGTGATTTTCTGATATTCTTCTGCAACTATATATATCTGTTTCTTCGAATTTCAATAAAAAATACCTATTTTTTTCGTGTAAAATTTCCTAGAAATTCCCTTTTAATTTTCTTTTCTTTTCCTTAGGAAAGCATGTGGGCTTGTGGATACTAATAACCATAAAAAAAAAAAGAAAAAATCCGCCACTTCTATAATATTTATGGTCTGTTACATCATCATTGCTAATTTAATATGTGCATAAAAAATGGATTTGTTACTGATAACAATTCAGTTTCGGACTGTTAGTTATAAGATTAACCCTAAAGTCAAATATCCATGCCTTGACTTCTAGTAAATAGTTAAATTGTCTTGAAAAAAAAAACCGGTGAAGGTTTCAGCCGAAAATACTCCGGCAATTAAGTTAGAGCTTTCGGAGGAAATTGGATGTGAGACTAAATGTAGAGGAAAATCATATTCGAGAATTGTTGAGCTATTTATAGAGTCATACTTGAATGTCTATCATTAAAGCCAGGATAACTATGCGAGGGTATAATCAATTATCATTAATTACCTAACAGCCGTTATAAAAATGCAAAAGTTGCAACTATTATGAAAGTACAAAAATTGTAACATTTCAATACTAACACGGACTCTACATTAATCGGATAACTAAAACTGTCAATAAGTTTGAACTGACTATATTATTTGTGGTACTGAACTATTATATATCTAGAGTCCAGTTACTAGTTACCAACTTGACGACGTGCCATGGAATTTTAGTTTCCACATCCAATTATTAAAAATAGTGAAATATAATACAACACCTTAATTGCTGAATGGTTTAATACTTTAATTAGGTTTAGATTAGTCTACTCTAAAACTTCAAACAAGGCTTATTGCTATTGATTGGATAGGATGTGGTAAATGAGAACTAATTATTGGAGACTGATCGTAGTTTCCTTTTTTTTTTTTTTCTATTGAAATATGTGCCTCCTTGATCACTTCAACAGTTGCAATAACAGCCACAGCAGCAAATCTGGGATACTTGATGGGCAAAGATGCAGCAAGCATACTTAGTGATAAATGCCGTTCGATGAAGAAACTCAAGAGCAATTATGAAAAGCTAGGTATGGAATTAAGGAAACTAAACGCTCTTGCCAAAGAGAACATTAAAGATTTGGTTGAGGAATGGAAAATTAAAGCATCGTCTCTTTCAATAGAGGTTAATGCATTACTTCAAATATATGAAAAAACAAACTTTCATGAAGCCAGACTTAGTAAGAAGTATGAGAATAAGTGTAAAGAAGTTAGCCATGCACCATATTGATGAGGGACATAAAATCATTGCACGCTTTGCACTTCACTCAAATAATGAAAGATCCAGGGTTAGTTTCTTCCTCATGCTATTGCTTTTTGTTACTGTAATAATTTATTATCGACGTTGATCGAAAAAATTGTGAGTTAAATTTTTCATAATTTCCTGTATTTTGTTTTTATATAAGAAGTTTTATTAAAAGTTTGTATTGTTTATAATTGCTTGTACTTGTATTCATAAGTTTTGAGAAATTTGGATATCCATCTGTATAAATTAATTTGATGGCAACATTACTTTCATATAAATGAACAAGGGCAAAATGTAATACGTAGCTATTGGGCAAAATGTAATATTGCCGTGGTTATAGGTTTAGTGGATGACATCTTGACTTGTGGCAACTAAAATCAACGCATATAACACGCTCCTTCGATAGATGTTATAATTAATTTATAACGTTGATGAAATAAAGATTTAAAATTGGCAAAATAACTCAAAGAAAAAGAAACTTTCTGGATGGAAATTAGTAGACAGCCATTATTAAACGAAAGCCTAAAAACAAGAGCAACCTTTTAAGGTATCATAAGAATCAGAAGAAACTAAGTCCACCAATACTAATTAAAATTAGTATTTTAAAGTAGTTTTTTCACGAATTGAAAATATTGTGCTGTTTTTTTTTTAAATATATTTATTAATATTGGAACCGTAATTAAAGTGACTTTTATTTGCTTATGCGATACAAATATGGAAGAATTCATTTTCTGGTTCATCATTAAAAAAAAAACCCTCTAATAATCCATGCATTTCTCAATTTTAACAATTGAACACAATGTTAAATTCCAGTTTTCAGTCCAGCAGGTTGATGGAAACTTCAAGTGTTACAAACCGATAACGAAACCTTAAATAAAAATTTCATTATGATGCTAGAAATGATCACAAGATTTAGATTTTCGAAAAAAGAAAAACGAATTCAGCATTGAACATACGTTTAGCCTAAAGTAAAATATTGCCATTAGTAGACTAATCAATTTAATATACAAAGCAAATTCACATATCATATGTATAAAAAGCTTATGCATACAAATTATGAAAATAATTTGTTGATTTTTGTTTCTTGAATTTTGGTCGATCCGATCCAATACGAGAAGCTCGCTGTGTGAGGTCTTTGTAGCTGTATTTGGACTTTTTTTTGGAAAAGATTCCCAATTATATGGGACCAATGGATTTGGAGCTGTTAACAAGACTTGGTTTTAAATTAAGGTTGTAGTCTTTTCCACAAAAAAATACAAATACAGCTACAAAGACCATCTACATCAATCCCTCAAAAGTAACTATCAAAGTTATCTCTCTTTCTGATGACGTACACTATCAATCCAAAATAAAACTATCTTGAGTTCAAGATTTGAGGCATCAATAGCAACAATATATTAATGATTGTTTTATACAACTTTACATTTACTTTATTCATCCTATATCCTTTATTTTGCTTTATATTTTTCAAAATTATGTACTTAATATTATTACTGTAAAGTCAATCATTTAAATTTAGGTGTTCTTTCAAAAAAAAAAAAAAAGCCTTTGAATTTTTTTAACAGTTTTTGCCTAAGTTGAATTTATTTGTGTTTATCTTATTTTTTCTTATTAATTATTTTAAATTCATCTAATAACAAGTAGACTTGAAAAAAAAGTAGTATTAGAGTCTTTGAAAAAGTAATTTTATAAATTTTGTAATTTGGTATTCCAAAATTGTTTATTCCCATGTATAATGACTAATTACAAAGTTAAATATCACCCGGCCCGAAGAAATCTAACGGACACATATCTTACACTTTTGTTAAGCTTTGACTATAAAATCAATTTTTTGCTATTCCAGTATTTTAAATTTTTAAGGACACTTCTAAAAATTTTTACATTTCTATATTGTTAGAGCTGATGACCCGGTCCAATTTGGTTTGATGATCTGTTGCCCCATACTTACGTTCATTTTTTTTTTTCCACTTTCATTTTCCAACACTCTCCCTCTGGGAAAGCTCACTAAATTGTAATGGTCAGCAGTTGACTTACTTTTTTGTCTGTCAACAAAAAATGTGGCCCAACACCCATTAATATTCACCTATTTTTCACCTACTTTCTTTAATTTATTTTGTCGTTGCTTAAATTAGATCTAGATAAAATTTATGACTAAACTAATAAAAAATGATCACTTAAAATAAATTAGTTAAAAAAATAGAATGATGATTAGCCTACATAAGTGGGAAGTTAATATATTATTTAAGATAATTTTAGTAATATCAAGTTTTAAAATATTTACACCACTGCCATAAAAAAAATTACATTGGCATAAATTTAATATTCATACGAAGATTCTTTTATCACGTCTTCAATGTATTTGCTATTCTAACAAACATTCATATGTTAGTCTATTTGTATTAATAATATTTTATCTTGTTAACATTACGATCAGAGATATTTAGTTATTAACATATTTGTATACAAAACAATCTCACTTTATGAATTCTTTCATAATTAATTGGCTTTGTAGTGTGTTTATAATACCAAAAACTTTATTTATTAAATTAAGATATTAATCAAACAAAATGAATAATGTTTGCTCATTAATAATAATAAATAAATTCATATACATAAAAAAGTCTCTAATTTATATGAGCCCTAGGGCATATATCTAACAGTTTCAACTCCAACTCCTCCTAATAAATCATTATAGAAAAATCACTAAAAATATATAATCTAAAATCAATATACTAGTAACTAAATGATATGTATGAAATATAATTCTAAAATTATAAAGGATCCTAAAAATGAGTAAACATTATTCATTGGCCTTAAATGAGGTCAGGGGTTCGATCCCCCTCACGTATGGAGTAACACATTGGCCAGCACATTATCCCTTAATGGGCCGACACGGTGCGAGCGAGGATTAGTCTGGGTGTGATATGGGCTTAAAGGTGCCTTCCACAGTTGGAGCCCATCCAGGATATCCCGTGCATTTCCGCAAAAAAAAATGATATGTATGAAATATAATTCTAAAATTATAAAGGATCCTAAAAATGAGTAAATTTTGGTTCGCCTATTAGCCAAAAGAGATGATTTTTATAATAAAGCTTGAAATGTAAAAGATGGAAGAGAATCAAAAGAATTTGGACAGAAATTGGTAGAAATTGATTAAGGAGTGAGAAGATAAACGAAGGAAATGGGAAAGACTAAAGAGGGGGAGGGGGCTGTGTCGGGGAATTTATTTATTTCTTTTTTTTTTCAAGATTTTTAAGGGATTACTGCCCCATTGTCCTCATATTTTTTATTATTTTATTATTATTATTTCAGATATGGGCCACAGCTGTCCCGATATTACAAGTTAGCAGCTATGGCAATGCCTGAGTATATATATATAGTACTGCAATATCAATAGATGACTAATTTACAGGTGTAGGTTTTTCTGTACAAGGTATGTATAGTTCAACTTATGTAATTTTTCACAAAGTAATTTAATTTGCAAATCAATTTATGTAATTTAAATATAATTTGATTTATGATTGATTCAGTTTTGTAGGGTGTTATAAAATTCTGGGCATGTATACTGCCGCCATTGCCATAGGACCTATTTCTTTAGCTGTACAGTCGCTTTTCAAGGGTTCAATTGGTTTATATAAATGGTTCCACAAGAAAGGTCAATATTCAGAGGACTTGGAGAAGAACTATGAAGACCTATGCTCAAATCTCGATTTTCTCCTCCAAGAAAGGGGTGATATGCAACGATACTTCGAGCCAAAGCGATTGATGAATCTTCCAATATTCAAGAATTGGAATGATATGGTTTTGAATGTTGATATAGAAGCAAGAACTTTGATCAACAAATATAAGAATGCCACAAATTATCGGGTTTTTAAGCGAGCAAAACGTAGTCGGAAAATGGTCAAATTATTGGAAAGAATCCTTGGACTTAGACGTAAAGGGCGAGAAATAATAAATTATTTGCATAATGGTACGTAATTGTAGCCGGACAAAGTAAGAAATCAGAAAATACTAATTAAGAATGATTTATGAGTTCAATTAGTTTCTGCCCTAAGTTGTCGAATTAATCATATTTTATGCAAACCGATAGTTATCTTGGATATATTAGCAACTATTTAATTAATGTTTGATTGTCCTTGTATATATGTGGTGGTTCTCCTTTTTTTTTTTTTTTTTCTCCTTGTCTTGTTTTGATTTAAAGAAATTTTGCGAATGTAATCTAAGATTAATCTTCATTGATTACTAGTTTATTGTGCTTTTCTCTAATGCTTTGTTGTCTTTTTGTGTGTTGAGAGAGAGGGAGAGTCGAAAAGGAGAGATTTTGTGATCTGGGTTTTGAAAAATGGCCTAAGTCTGTTACTGGTAGTGGTTTTTGTGCTTGATTTAATTGCTTTTGGCCTTGCTCTGTTGCTGCTGAGCAGAGAAGGAGAACTGTGAGTTTTTCTTTTCCCTCTTCCTTTCCTTTTCCTGTGTAATTTCTTACTGTAAAATTTCTTTCTTTGATTTATTAGAGCTGTTATTGCTTTCTGGATTTTTTGCTAAATTTATAGTAAAAATTAGGATATAAGTTGTGCTATTTTTAACTAATTGGCATTAGTTTTTGCTTGAGAACTTAGCTGAAGAATGAGTATCTCCGTTCTTTATAATTGTAAAATTCTGTGATTTATTAGAGCTTCTGTGCTTAGGTGTCTTTTATATATATATATAGGAGGATGTCGTATGTGTTTCAAGTATATATTGCTGCTCCTAGAAGGTGATCTAATTTTAAAACAAAATTTGTTAGTTGCTAAGTTTTTGTTATCCACTCATATGCGATTGTTGTCATTATTCATCTATATTTCTGTGGTTGCAATTTTGGTAATAATGCAAGAGCTTGAATATCTGTTGCTTATAAGCCTAAGCATATAGGTAATAATTGGATGTGCCAATTACAAATTAATCAAATTCTTTATGAAGAATTTGGAATATGTTAGTTTAGGTTGTATTCGGTAAAATTGAAATTTTTAATTTTTATATTATCTATCATTTAGAAAAATATTTTACATATTTAAAAACTGTATCATATATTTTTAATTATACATGTATATTTTATTGTTTGTAGTATATATATATATATATATATATACACACAAACACCAATTGCTACTATTGGACTATTGGATTGATAAGGCTACAGTATTCATTAGGGGGCGGCTGGTGATGAAGAGGCGGCGTCGGTGGTGGGGAGAGTGGAGGAGGCGGCTGCAGTGGCAGTAGTGACAACAGGGGAAGGGGGGAGCGGCGTGGATGGGGTTGGTGGCAACGGCAGCGATGGAGGTGGTGGCAGTAGTGGTTGTGGTGGAGATTGCGATGGTGCGGGCGAAGTTGGCCAAGGAGACGGCAACCTATGTCTATTTTACATTTCTTTCTTCCATTTAATAAGAAAAAAGTCCTTGGTTTCTGAACTTTGTAATCGAGTGTTATTTTTTCTATATCTAAACAGTTATTTCAATGCACATTAAATGTGACTGGAGATTTAATAGAGTAAGAATGATAATTTTGTGGGGACACAAAATGATTAGTACTTATTATTCTATTACTTTTTCATAAACATTTCAAATTGGGCTCAGGTTGATGGAGTTTAGTTACTTGAAACAATATACTTATTATAAGGTTTTGTGGGGCTAGGATCATTAGTTAGTAAATAAATTCAATTTAAGAATTTTAAGAGTCCAGTAAACTTGATCTAAAATTGCTTTGTTTTGTTTACATTTTTTTTTTGGTAGTTGAGTATACCTTTTTATTCTTCAATCTTTAAAGATCCTTTGTGGTGGATTTCCTTCAATTCCATGTTAAAGTTTTGACTTCTTGTTGGTTTGTTTAGATTAGAGTATGGAAGTTCAGAAAGGCTTCTTATTAGGTTGATATGCTAGAGCTATGGCAACAACATGCTCATTTTGTGCTTTTATAGCTTGTAAACTTTGCTTGAATACAGTGAGATTTAAATCCTTTGCTGCTAAAAATTATATGTTACCACTTAATTATATGGCAACTGGTTTCCATTGGATAGTCCGGTTATCCTTGTCCCAGATAGCTTGGATCCGAAACAGCCCCTCGTACGGTGTTGCCTTGAGCAGTTTTGAATGGTCACATGATTTGACCTGTCTCGCGTCATTGTCGTGCCTATCTTGAAAGTTACAATTATGGCCTCCTGATCTAATTGCTTACATTCCTCAATGGAAATTCTACGAGTATAGAGATTCCTAGCAAGAGAGATTCGGATCCCTATAAATAAGTAGAATATTAGGTACTTTCATTCCCTTAGCCAAATTTTACTCTAAATACTCTCGTTAAATCCGTTCTGACTTGATAGTCGGAGTGTCTCCCGCCGAATCATTTTGTTTTTAGGTATCATCAAAACAATCTGTTATTCAAGTCAAGTTCAATATCAGATCGGTAAATCCAAGCTGTTATCATTAATAAATAATAAAACTCATTTTCCAAGTAATACCAAGATCCAAACTAACTTTCAATTTTTGGCTAAGTTGAATTTATTTGTGTTTATCTTATTTTTTCTTATTAATTATTTTTAAAATATAGTATTAGTCTTTTAAAAAGTAATTTTATAAAATGTCTCTTAAAATTTTTTAAATTTTGTAATTTGGTATTCCAAAATTGTTTATTCCCATGTATAGTGACTAATTACAGATATAAATATCACCGGAAGAAATCGAACGGACATATATTACACTTTTAGTTAAGTATTGACTATAAGAGCAAGTTTTTGCTATTCCAATATTTTAAGTGCACTTCTAAAAAATTATACATTTCGATATCATTAGAGCTGATGACCCGGTCCAAGTCTTGTATGGGAGAGTGATGGGCTTCATCATTTTCCTCAATGGAAGAAGTGAGTTCATTGGTCTTGTGTTGATGGTGGGCTTGCTTCCAAAGTAGGATATGCCAATTTGGTCTGTTGCTCCATACTTACGTTGATATGCCAATTTGGTCCGTTGCACCATACTTACGTTTTGGTTCTTCTTCTTATAATTTCCCAATTTCCTTTGTTTTTCTTTCTTTTTTCACTTTCATTTTCCAACGCTATCCCTGTGAAAGCTCTGTCCACTAAATCAATGTTATTAAAATCGGATCGGATCGGCCGAATCGATTTAACCGTGAACCTGTAGCTGATTTGGTTGGTTCAATTACTAAAATGGGATTGACAAAAAATCATAAGGAACCGGTATGAACTAGATAAAAACCATATAAATCAGTGAAAACCGAATCAAAATCGGGTATAATCATAGAAAATCGATTTGAACCAAAAAAACCAAATTTGTCAAAAATATCCATATAACATTATTATTTTGTTGGAAAAAAATATAATATAAATATAAATACAAAATAATTGAAATTTAGGTAATTTTAATAAATTTCTTATGAATAAAATAAAAATTATAATTTATAATTGAAGAATATTGTTGAATATTTGCAATTTTTTACTATATTTGTCTTAAATATTCATTATAAATAGTGAATAACTTGAAAATATTGCTTTATAATTAATGTTTTGATGATAAATATGTTTTTTAAACTATTTTTTTATTTTTTATATATTTATATTTTCATAATATTTATAGAAAATTTCAAAAATAATATTATTTAAAAGAAAAAAGAAAAAAAATCCTTTTTCTGCGTAATTTCTTACTGTAAAATTTCTTTCTTTGATTTATTAGAGCTGTTATTGCTTTCTGGGTTTTGTGCTAAATTTATAGTAAAAATTAGGATATAATTTGTGCTATTTTTAACTAATTGGCATTAGTTTTTGTTTGAGAACTTAACTGAAGAATGATACATTATCTCGGTTCTTTATAATTGTAAAATTCTGTGATTTATTAGAGCTTTTGTGCTTAGGTGTCTTTATATATATATATATATATATATATATATATATATAGGAGGATGTCATGTGTCTGTTTCAAGTATATATTGTTGCTCCTAGAATGTGATCTAATTTTAAAACAAAATTTGTTAGTTGCTAAGTTTTTGTTATCCAGTCATATGTGATTCTTGTCATTATTCATTATTAAGCTGTAAATATCTTTTATATTTCTTCTATTATTTCCGTTGTACGGGTGTCCATCAGTAGTCTTCTACTTTAGCTCCAACTCGTATTGTATGTGTACAAATACACTTCATTACATTAATAATAGTATGAAATATCAGTTTTTCTCATATAGTATCAGAGCCTAATTAAGTAAAACCAAAATTAAAACAAATAAAAGAAATCACTATGACCACCACTACACCAGCTCTTCCTGCCACCACGAATCATCATTCATTCTCCGTTAAGCTCACCAGCAAGAACTATCTTGCCTGAAAAACCCAATTTCTGTCTTTATTAAACTATCAAAATCTCATCGATTATGTTGATGAATCCCTTCCACGTCCAGCGTCACAAATCGCTAACCCGGAAAAATCCACAGAATTGATCTCTAATCCTGCCTATCAAGCATGGTTCCAGAAAGATCAGATGTTACTTTATTGGCTACTGTCTTCCCTATCCGAGGAAGTTTTTCCCTATGTCACTAGATTGACATCTTCAGTTGAAGTTTGGATCGAGTGCTCTTGCAAATAACTTTGGTGCAATCTCCCACAACAAACAGTTGCAAATAAACATTAAATTGCAGGAACTGAAGAAAGGAGACATCTCTGTTTCTGCCTACCTTCAATGTGCCAAATCCCTTGTAGAATTGGTATTTGCTGGTTGTATCATGACCGCAACTAAGTTAAGCGTCATTGTTTACTGATAAGTATGAATTATATAATGTTTTTAGTGTATTTTTAGGTGTTTAAGTTAGTTAATTTGGTTTAATTTTGTTTAGTTTATAGTTTAAATGTTTATATTTATGTTTTAGGAGTTAAATTCAAGTTTTGACGTGTTGTAGGCTTTGTTTGCAAGAAAAATGATTTAATTGTAAAAAAACAAGAAGATTTAGGCTAAAATTATGAAATTGGAAAAGTTATGTTAGAAAGACGAGCGTGCAGTCCAGAGAAGAAGTAAGTGACTCGAATTTTCTTCTGTTTCAACCAATTCAACTTATCAAATTGTAACTTGGCAAATAATAACACTATACAACTTTACATTTACTTTATTCATCCTATATCCTTTATTTTGTTTTATATTTTTCAAAATTATGTACTCAATAAATGTTAATATTATTACTGTAAAGTCAATCATTTAAATTTAAGTGTTTTTTCAAAAAAAATAGCCTTTGAATTTTTTGACAGTTTTTGCCTAAGTTGAATTTATTTGTGTTTATCTTATTTTTTCTTATTAATTATTTTAAATTCATCTAATAACAAGTAGACTTGAAAAAGTAGTATTAGAATCTTTTAAAAAGTAATTTTATAAAGTCTCTTAAAAGTTTATAAATTTTGTAATTTGGTATTTCAAAATTTTTTATTCCCATGTATAATGATTAATTACAAATTTAACTATCGCTGGAAGAAATCGGACGGACACAAATCTTACACTTTTTAGTTAAGTATTGATTATAAAATCAATTTTTTTGGCATTCCAATATTTTAAATTTTTAAGTGCACTTCTAAAAATTTATTCATTTCTATATTGTTAGAGCTGATAACCGGTCCAAGTCTTGTATGGGAGAGTGATGGGCTTCATCATTTTGCTCGATGGAAGAAGTGAGTTCATTGGTCTTGTGTTGATGGTGGGCTTGCTTCCAAAATACCTATTTGGTCTGTTGCCCCATACTTACGTTGATATGCCAATTTGGTCTGTTGGCCCATACTTACGTTTTGGTTCTTCTTCTTATTATTTCCCAATTTCCTTTGTTTTTCTTTCTTCTTTTTACTTTTTCATTTCCACCATTCTCAATTTCAGGCCAATAAATTGTAATCGTCAGTCAATAATACATTTAGGGAACAAGTAAAGAAGACTTGCTTTTTGGTCAGTCAACAGATAATGTGGTCCAACACCCCTTGATGTGTCATTTCAGTTTTGGAAATTTCCATGAAATTTCTCTAATTTATTTTGTCATTATTTAAATTAGATCTAGATAAAATTTATGAACTAATATTATAAAAAAATTATTTTAAATAAATTTATTAAAAAAATAGAATGATAGTTAGTCTACATGGGTTGATAATTGAATTTTTTCTAATTCCAATTTTTAAAAAAAAATTCTGAAAAACTTTGGCAGTAAGTAGTTGTGGGTTTAATAAAATTGCATCCCATTATTACTTAAAAATATGAATTAAATTTTACTTAAATTAAAAAATAATAATTCAAAGCTAATGATTTTAAGTTTTTTTAAAAAGTATTTAAATGCAAAATTTTTTAATAGGTTTTATAAATATGTAGTTGAATTTAAGATTTCACATTTAAATGCAAAATTTTTTAATTATGATTTGATTTATAACTTAATTTGTTTTGTTACAGCAAAATAGCCTAGGTGAATGTATTATTAAAATTTAATAGCTACGCAATTGAAATAATGCAATTCTTATCTTATTTCCTTGAAGATTCCTTTTGCTTGGCTTGAATATATTCTACATATATTCTATCCCCTTCTCATTTTTCAAATTTCCTTCATTGATATTTTTCCCTTGGACTTCTTCTATCAGCCTTTGTTAAGTATGAAATGTTAATGAAGTAATTACTGGGAAAGCTGCTTTAGTACTGAATGAACTTTCAACTGTTATTTCTTATCTTATTTCCTTGAAGATTCCTTTTCCTTTCTTTAAATTGTCATATCAACCTCAACACACTGTGATCCTTTCATTCTCTTGATTTCCTTCAGCTGTTAACAAGTTATGGCTTCTTCTTCTTCTTCTTCTTCTTCTTCTTCTTCTACAATCAGCTTTAAGAGATATGAAGTGTTTATTAGTTTTAGAGGCAATATCCGGTTCGGTTTTCTCAGCCATATCCACAAAGCTTTGGTTGATAACAAAATACGCACGTTTGTAGATGATAACCTTGAAAGAGGAGAAGAGATCGAATCTTCCCTCTTGAAAACAATTGAAAACTCTGCTATTTCAGTTGTAATTTTCTCGCAAAATTATGCAGAATCTCCATGGTGTTTGGATGAGCTGGTGAAGATATTAGAATGCAAGAAAGAATTGGGACAGATAGTGATACCAGTATTCTATCTTGTTAAACCTGATGACGTTCAGGAGCTGAGTGGAAGTTTTGGGAAAGCAATTTCTGAACATAAAAAAGATATCAACCACTCGCATAAGGTGGATAATTGGTGCAAAGCTTTGAAGGAAACTAGCCTTCTTTCAGGATTTGAATCCCAAGGAGATCTGTAAGTTTCCCTTTGTTCATTTCCTTTCTAATTCTTATTTTAGTTTCTTATCTGTAAAAGGAAAAAGAATTAAAAATTGAAGGGGTTCAATATGATTAATATGTGTAATGAATTTTGTTATATGATTAGTTTGTTTTGTGATAGACATTTTATTGTAAGTTCAGCAGGTCTGAGTCTAAACTAATTGAGGAAATCATCAAAGACATTCAAGAGAAGCTAAATTATTTGTATAGAAATGATTGTTCTTATGATGATGGGCTAGTTGGAATCCATTCACGTGTTGTGGAGGTTAAGTTACTCCTACAGTGCGAAGGTGTGCGTGTCGTTGGAATTTGGGGGCCAGGGGGTATTGGCAAAACAACTATCGCTCAAAATGTAGTTAATCAAATTCGCGGTGAATTTGAAAACTTTTGCTTTGTGGCAAATGTTACGGAAAAATTTGACAACTGCCCAGATGCTATTCACAGTACATTGATTTCTCAATTATTAGGCAAAGATGGTTTCGATATTGGCAACTCCATTATGACACCACCTTACATCAGAAGCAGGCTTTCGCAAATGAAAGTTCTTATTGTTCTGGATGATGTCAGTGATTGTGATCAAATAAAATCCATAATTGGAACACATATTCAGTATGGTTCAGAAAGTAAAATTATAGTTACAAGCAGAAATAAGCAATTGCTTGTGAATGTGGATGCTAAAATATATGAAGTTGAGAAATTAAATGAATGTGATGCTCTTCAACTCTTTTGTTTGCATGCTTTCAAACAAAATGTTGCTCAAGATGACTTTACTGAGCTTTCAAAAAGGGCAGCTGAATGTGCAGGAGGCCTTCCGTTGGCTCTTCAAGTTTTTGGTTGCAATTTGCAAAATAAGAGTGTGGAAGAATGGGAAGGTGCATTGGAAATTTTGAAAGGTGCACCTGATGACAAAGTTTACAGAATATTGAGGAGGAGTTTTGATGGATTATCCAAGGATGAAAAGGAGATATTTTTGGATATTGCATGTTTCTTTAATAGACGACATAGGGATTATGTTGAAAGCATTGTTGGAACAGACAGAACAACAAATGTTTTGGCTTCAAAAACCCTAATAAGCTGTCTTGTTGATAAGGCTCTCGTATCTATATCTAAGGGATGTTGGATAGAGATGCATGACTTGATACGGCAAATGGGCAGAGAAATTGAATGTGAAGAACCAAAACTAAAGAAGCGTAAGAGGATTTGGAAACCCAAGGAAATAATTCGCTTGTTGACAGAGGAAGAGGTAAGAATCTAACACTATTGCCTTTTTTTATATTTTTAATTTCCTTGTATTTTGTTTTTTATAAAAAAATTATTGCATTAAAAAAATGTTGGGTTTTGTTTGCATTTATGCTAATTAATTTTTGTTTGGTTATGTTGTATTTAGGGGAGTGATGCGACAAAAGGTCTATTTCTTAACTTGTCCGAGATCAAAGACAACAGAATAATGTTAAGTTCTAACGCATTTAAGAAAATGCGTGATCTAAAATATCTCATTTTCTACCATCCGTTGGGCAACAGAGAGAGTATATTACATTTCCCACAAGGCCTTGAATATCTCCCAGAAGAGCTGAGGTGTCTTAGTTGGGATGTATGCCCCTTGAAATCTTTGCCGAAGAGTTTCAGTGCGGAAAATCTTGTAGACCTACGCATGGTTGATAGTCAGCTTGAAGAACTTTGGGATGGAGTTAAGGTAGTCTATATATGTAGGATATGTACTACTAAATTCGTAAATTAAAATTTTGATTTCTTTTAATTATTTGAAGTCTACAACCTATTAATTAATTCATCAGTCTTATATTAATCTTGTTGCAGAATCTTGCAAACTTGAAATATATTGGTCTCAGGGGCAGCACGAAGTTGAAAAGAATACCAGACTTGTCTAGAGCGCTAAATCTTAAGGATTTATGTTTGGGGAGGAATGAAAATTTGGTTGAGATGCCATCCTCACTTGATCACTTGACCAAGCTTACTAATCTAGGTTTCAGTAATTGTATACACCTTTCACAACAAGGAAGTCAGTATCATCCGTTGCCTCCTGAATCTTTTAATTTATTTGTAAAGCAATGGACATGGGATCGTTTTTTCGGCAAAACGCTCCCGAAGTCTTGTCCTTCATTCTATCATTTTGACGGAAAGTTGAGGTGGCCAACGGACTCAACGACAGCCGATGGAGGAGTGAATACATTATCGGACGAGGATTGGGTGCAGAGATCAATAAGTTTGTTGAGATTGTTGAAAAACTGAGACTTCAAGTCCAGGTAGCAAATGGAAATCTGCTGAAATATGAAATTGTCGAGACTTAATAATAAAAATGTAGCTTATTGAATATTATATATATATATATATATATATATATATATATATATATATATAAGAAGACTTACTGTTTGTGTTTATCTTATTTTTTTTTTCTTATTAATTAATTTAAATTCATCTAGTTACAAGTAGACTTGAAAAAAAAAGTATTAGCCTTTTAAAAAGTAATTTTATAAGAAAATCTCTTAAAATTTTATAAATTTTGTAATTTGGTCTTCCGAAATTTTTTATTTCCATATATAATGACTAATTACAAATTTAAATGACCGGTCCAATATTTCAATATTTCAAGTGTACCCTCTAAAAATTTCTACATTGCTGAAACTGATGACCGGTCCAAAGTCTTGTATGGGAGAGAGAAGGGCTTCGGAAGAAGTGAGTTCATTGGGCTTGTGTTGATGGTGGGCTTCCTTCCAAAATAGGAAATGCCCATTTGGTCTGTTGGCCCATACTTACGTTTTGGTTCTTCTTCTTATAATTTCCCAATTTCCTTTGTTTTTCTTTCTTCTTTTTTCACTTTCATTTTCCAAAACTCTCCTTTTAAGTAATTTTCCTGTGAAAGTTCAGGCCAATAAATTGTAATTTCAGTCAATATCACTTTTAGGGGAGAAGTGAAGAAGAATTTACTTTTAGATCAATCAATAAATTGTAATGACATTTCAGTTTTGAAAATTTTCACGCGCTTTCTCTAATTTATTTTCTTATTATTTAAATTAAATTTAGTTAAAATTTACAGATTAAATTAAAAAATACTTATTTAAAATAAATAAATTGGAAAAAAATGATGATTAGCCTACAGAAGTAACGATGACTTACCTTTTGGTCAGTCAATACTTAATGTGGCTTAGCACCCATTGAATTGTCATTTTGGTTTTGGATATTTTAAAAAGCTTTTTCCAATCTATTTTTTCAATAATCTAGATAAAATTTATAAATTAAATTAATAAAAAATAATCACATAAAATAAATTAATATAAAAGAAATAGAATAATTGTTAGCATATATAAATGATAAATTATCAATAATTTAATTTTTATTTTTAATTTCGATTTAAACCAAAAATTTTTCAAAGAATTTTGGCAGTATGTAGTTGTGGATTTAATGGAACTATATCTCATTATTTCTTGAAAATATGATTCAAAATTTTACTTAAATTAAAAATTAATAATTCATAGCTAATGATTTTAAGTTTTTTGAAAAAAATATTTAAATATGTTCTACAAATATATAATTAAATATTATAAAAGCTACAATTTTAAGATTTAACAATTTAAAGGTGACAAATGTGTAGATTGGATGGATTTCGATCATATCATAAATGGATGGATTTTAAATGAGCCAAAATATATGGATTATAAATAGGTCAATGTCCAAATCAGCTTGACGGATTTAGATTAATCTATAGATTTAATACATGTTAATCCAGATAGGTAGCATGTTTGGCTCAGGTGGATCATCTTGTAGCTTAGATGGATCGCAATCCATTTGAATTTTTTTAATGAAAGTAATTTGTTTATGGATGTATAAAATTTTTTTAGTAATAAATTAATAGATTTGATAATAGTAATATTAAATTCAATATTATATATGGTCAAATTAAAAATGCAATATATATACAGAAAAATAAAACATTTCATTAATAATTTAATTTTACCATTTTTTTTTCATTTTTTAGGTGTTTAGGGTTTTATCCACATTAGCATCCTATATGCCATTTGATTCAAGGATGATTCTCAATCAGCACTACATACTCAAATATCAATTGGGTAACTGGGAGTAATGCTGCCATGAGGAGTTTTGTGGGAAGCTTTTGATAATTTAAGGGGTTTTGAGTTAAAAAAAATTGAATGAGGGACTACTTAGTTACATAGTCTAAAGTTAAGGACTAGAAGTGCTAATTACTCCTAAAATTTGTATCCTAAGGTAGTTTATTCACGAATTGACAATATTGCGCTGTTTTTTTAAATATATTTATTAATATTGGAGCCATAATTAAAGTAACTTTTATTTGCTTATGCAATGCAAATATGGAAGAATTCATTTTCTGGTTCATCATTTAAATAAAAAAAAATCCCTCTAATAATCCATGCATTTCTCAATTTTAACAATTGAACACAACGTTAAATTCCAGTTTCCCTTCCAGCAGGTTGATGGAAAGTTCAAGTGTTACAAACCGATAAGGAAACCTTAATTAAATAAAAATTTTACTAGGAATCTGGAAAAAATCCACATGTTAATCTATCCGTATGAATAATATCCTGTTTTATTAAAGAGATTGACACATTTGTATGCAAACACAAATCTCATTTTACGAATTTTTTCATGCATGAAAGGACAGCACTGTGGAAATTTTAATCGAAATATGGACCGATTCCACTAAAATCGAATTAATGAGGCACATGGAAATCCAATAACGAGATTATGACATGACAAGAAAAATCAAATATGAAGACCGAACCATATATAATATCCAGAAAGAAATTAAAGAGGCTGACCTAGTATAATTTTAGTGTGACTATGTGCTTATCTTTGCATGAACGGAACTCCTCGTCAGCATAGTAAAATATTAATGAAATTTCGATATAGGTTACTCAATTTTATATTGCGTTCATAATATGATGTACTAAATGAGACATTTAATATAATTGTAATGGCTTATAACCGACTACCGTGATTAATAATGCTTGTAAATTACTAAAGACTTTGAAATAATA
Organism: Excoecaria agallocha; assembly: GCA_037975025.1. Taxonomy (NCBI): domain Eukaryota; kingdom Viridiplantae; phylum Streptophyta; class Magnoliopsida; order Malpighiales; family Euphorbiaceae; genus Excoecaria; species Excoecaria agallocha. The sequence goes on along the minus strand of CM075813.1, from coordinate 44,411,339 downwards.
AATTTAAAGATAGCAAATGGGTGAATTGGACGAATTTAAATTGGGTTATAAATGAATAAAAAATTATGAATTATAAATGAATCAATATCAAAATGGGTAAACTATTCCATAGATTTAATGCAAGTTATTATAAAAATTTTTATTAATAAATTAATGAATACGATGATCACAATATTCAATTTAATATTATATATGATCAAATTGAAAATATAATATAAATAATAAATTGATATTTATAAAAATAAAATATTTTATTAATAATTTAATTTTACTTCAAAAATAGAACTGATTAAATATTCAAATCAGATATTTTTGCATAACCAGATATGATGCCTTAAACTTTAGCCACAAATATTAATTCATAAATAAATCCAGCAACAGTTAGGCTATCACCTTGAACAAGAAATTGGTGCAATAATAATAGCTTTAGATTGAAGGAAAGTGAAAGGGAGACAAAACCCTAAAGCTAGAAATAGGCCAAATTACGTAATAAAATAAAATCCATTGAGATAAGTATTTCATTTTCTTTAAACCATTTGGTGTTTGAAATTAGTGATGAGAGCCAAATTTTTCTTTGAATCATAAGGTAGGGTAGCTATTTGCTTTTAATTTTTTTTTTTTAATAATTCACATTTGCTCTTATTTGTAATGGCGAGAATAAACATAAATTATTTTATTAATAATAAATAAAGGCAAATATAAATCAGTTTAATAAAAATAAATGATAAATTAATATGTGTTAATTTAATAACAGTGGGACATTTAAAAAAATCAAAGCAAATTTATTCCATTTCCATATAATTTAGAGATAAATATGTCACTTTTATTTTAATTAATCAGTCTGATAGAATTAAGATGAGATAAATCAACACAAATTTTTATATGTTGAAAATAAAATTTATTTAACATTCAAACCGAATGCTGATTTAAATTTAAAAATAAAGTTAAATATTGATTTCATTTTCTCCCCACTCCCATTGTTTAAAAAAAATTACAATCAAATATCAAGCGCTTAAATCAAATACCGGCGATGACTTGACGGTAGAGAGGAGAGAGACGATTTTAAGGGAGAGAGGGAGAATTAGAGTGAAAGGAAGAGATCCACTAGGCATCTGGTACAGATTCAATGGGTTGAAAAAAATAGATAATTTCTAGATTGGCCCACTATATATTTTTTTGTGTTGAATTTGATTTGAATCATTATTTTGAAAGATTTTGGTGAAATTTTAGATTTGAACAAATTTTACCAGATAATGTTTATTTAGAAGTCCGCTAAACTGAGTCCAAACTTAGCATTGCGGTCATCAATATTTATTGAAATTTGATTTTGATTTATGAGTATATACTTAATTAATATACCAAAAGAAATTAAAGAGGCTGACCTAGTTTTAGCGTCGCTATTTGAACATCACAATTCCACATTGACAAACTAATGATAATCAATTAAAATGGACCCGTTTATGCTTAATGAAAAAGAAACTATATAATATACTTCTCATAATAAATCTTTTTAAAAAAATTATACACAACATATATATATATTAATGAAATTTCGATACAAATCACTGAATTTTCTATTGTATTCATAACGTGATGCATCGAATGAGACATTTTTGTTATCAGATAAATAATTTTTTTTAAATATGATATAAAAACCTACATATATATGAGAAATTAAATTTTTTTAATTCTAATTATCAGATAGAATCGAAATTTTTATTTGACAATGAGCAGCTAAAAACTAAGGGTGATCACTAGTTCATGAGCAAAAAATTAATCAATCCATTAATATCAATTTTTTAAAATCATTAACCATTAACCAGACAGTTATATTCAGTTAACTATTAAAATTTATAAAATAAAATTATATAAAATAATTAAATAAAGTTCAATTCAATTTCAAATGTATAAAATAATTTAATAAAAAAATTTCGAACTAAACATAATTTACTAGTCAAAATTCATGTTTTATAAATTACAAGCTAATATTATAAAATAGATTTGATATTTGTTGAAAATAAATATGCTTGATTCTAAATCAAATAAAATTTTGGATAATATTAAATGTTATAACATAAACTCTAAAATATAAAAAAATACAATTAAATGCTATTAAGTAAAATATAAACACCAATATATGATAAAAAAATAATATATATAAAAGTTAATCAAATACTATATATAAATATTACTATATCATTAAAGAAAATGACATAATACAAATTTAGTTTAAAATATTATATAAATTTTATAGAAAAATATAAAAAATTAAGATATAAAAATAAAAATATATTTTAAAAATATTTTAAAATACGTTTTATGTAAATTTTAGACAGGAATAGAAAAAAAATGGAAGATATATATATACCGGTTAACCGTAAACTAACGGTTAATCGGTACTTAAAAATTTAAACCATAACTGTTAATAAAAAATATAAAAATTAAAAATCGTAACCGAGTCCATCGGATCGATTAACCATAAAATCGGATCGATTTTGCTGTTAACCATATTTTCAATTTTGTTTTGCTCACCTCTTCTAAAAACAAACATAAATATGATAAATTAGATGGATTTACATGAAGATCCGTGTGACGCATCCCTGCTTTAAAGCCCCTGGTCCGCCATTTTGCGGCTGTATCCCGCTTTTAGGATCTCGTTCGGATCGTTTAGGCTTTTATTACATGAGGTAGCCGGTCATTTTGCAATGGTCAAGAGATTCAATCCGATTCACCGAGTCTCGAATCTCAAAAAGGAATGAGATAGCATTTCAAGTTATTTCTATCCCATTATTGGTAATTGACTATCGGAAGGATTTAGTTAGTACCACAAAACAAAAATAAGAAGTCGATACCTAATAAAATATTGAAAAATGATGTTATGAGTCTTATGACCTTATAAGATCAAAATTCAGAAAGCTCACTGTTATTTATATATTTGATAAATGTGAAATAATTACTTTTAAATTAATTATTTTATTTTTTTATACATATAATTATAATATAAAAAAATAAATGCGTATCCAATCACATAATAAAATTGTAAATTACGGCATACTTAAAATATTAAATGAGTGTCAAAAAAAAAAAAATTAAATGAGCATTTATAAATTCAACAGTTCATTAATTATGCAATCGGTGAGAAAGTTGGTCCACATATGCGAATTATTAAAAGCGTTTCATACTGTGAGTTTTAATAGTCAACGAAGTTACATCTGTAGCTCTGCTCCTTTTCTATTATAAATAACTGAAGTTTGTTCTGATCAGCTTATTCATAATTGTTTTGTTTCTATTGTCCTTAGCTTCTTCATAATTGCTTCGTTTCAACTTTCAACTATTTTTATCGTTTATTATTTCCACCACAAGAAGCAAAAACAGGTACTCTCACATTCTTCTTCTTCTTTATTTTAATTAAGTTGCTGAGAAGAAGAAAAATGAATCCTAAAACTTTTATTTGTTATATATAATACTGCTGAATACTTAAGACAATTTTTATTAAGAGAAACAAAAAAGGAAACTTGAGGATCGAATTTTCAAATATTATTTGTGAGGATAATAATATTTTATTTAATTTGTAAAATTTGATGTTATGCGTGTTAAAATAAGGAATCAAAAAGAAATTGTTAGAGCAGAAGAGAGCATGAAAAATAATATTTTTAATGAATATATATTTTTGAAAATCAAAAGAGAATATTCAACGAGTGATTCGTTTTGTTTAATATTTGTTGTAGGTTTCATGGAAGCAGCAATAGTTGGTGGATTGGCTTATGGAGTAACAGTTTTAGCGTACAAGGTGGGCAAAGATGCAGGTGGCGCAATCAGGGATAAATGCCATTGCATGAAGAACCGCAAGAGTAATTATGAAAAGCTAGAGAGGGAATTAGGGAAACTAATTGCTCTTGCTACTGATATTAACAACGGTTCTGTTGCTAATGAGAACATTAAAAATTTGAGCAATTTTGAGGAATGGGAAAAAAGAGTATGGTCTCTTGAGAAAGAGGTTAAGGCTTTACTTCAGAAAAAAGCAAAATTTCATAAAGCCAAACTTAGTAAGAAGATTGAGACCAAGTGTGAAGAAGTTACCAAACATATTGACGAGGGACATAAAATCATAAAACAGTTTTCACAGCAGTGAATATGATATGCTTTTTCTAAAAGCTTAAATACCGCAAGTATACGGTGTACAGATATAGTACTTCAGATATCGATCCCACGAGGAACACTGATTGAAATTACCTACTATTACTACTCAATTTTAATCTTGTTTACGATGTTTATAAATGGAAATTAACTCTATACTACTCTATTGCATAAATTAATTAAATCTTAGTTAAATATAATCAAAGAAGACAAGAATTATAATGAAATTCAATGATCATGCACTTGATACCATTATTTTAATTAATATGTTTTAATCTTATTAGTAAGCCAAGTTGGAATATTTTTCTAATCCACTCTCTCGACATAAATTAGAATGCCTAAAACGTGCAATTAAAGTTCTAATTCTCAACTCTCGTTAATGAACTAATTGACTCTAATTACTCATTTTAAGATTAATCATCAACCTATAGCAATTATCTCCACATGTGATCTCTCAAACTATGCTTTGATAATGAATTTCCTATTAACTTTCAATAAGACGTTGCTCTCGCTAACTCCCTTATTTATGACCATTATGATAATTTTCAGAGAAGGAATTGCCATCTAAGGTCGTCTTTCTTAACCTATAAATATACTAATAAAGTTTTAATAGCAAATTCTACATTCAAAGATCATTTATGTAAATGGAAAATAGTAATTGTTCATATATAATCAAATGACAAAACTAACATTCATTTAAAGTTTACAAGAAAGAAATAAAATTAAGAAAAAGAAGAAGGGGATCTCTCAACCCTTTTCCCTTCACCAAAGAATTCTTCTCCCTTGCTTGTCTTCTTTTTCAAATCATGAAAAATTAAAACAAAAGTACTAAAGAAAAGCTATTGTTATTAAGATCACACACTCAAAATCCAAAAAATTTCTCTTCTTAAATTCTGTTCAACTTGATAAATATATGCATCTCTAAAAGAGATGTCCCTTCAAAAATGACTTTTCACCAAAATTGCAATTGTGATCCTCCATATTAAATTAAATGAGTAAAATATAGGAATATAGGATTGTTTTATGATAAATATAGGAATGTCAACACAATCAAGAGTAAAATAAAATGAGTAAAAACAGAGAAATCTCCAGGCTGAAACATGGATAGAAGTAATCCTCCAGATTCCTTGACTGAACAACATCAAAAATCACATTTACTTGAAAAGTCCATAGCAGTTGGGCTTCAAATAAGATTAAATTAACCATGCCACGAAGTCAACAAGCCTTGTAGTCCCCTGTCTTGCCAATTGATCTGCAAATTGGTTACACTCTCTTCTCTTATGAACAAAGCTCACCTTTTGTCATTACTTAAATCAGATCTAGATAAAATTTATTAACTAAACTAATAAAAAATGATCACTTTAAATAAATTAGTTGAAAATAATATAATGATGATTAGCCTACATAGGTGGCAAGTTAATATATTACTTAAGATAATTTTAATGGTCTCAAATCTGAAAATATTTGCATCACTGCTGTAAAAAGATTTTACATTTATATAATTTAATATTCATGGGAAGATTCTTTGACATGTCCTCAATATATATGTTTTTTTAACAAAAATTCACATGTTAGTCTATCCGCATGAATAATATCCTGTTTTATTAATATTTAACTTTATTTTTTTATATATTTTTCAAAATTATATAGTCAATAAATGTTAATAGGATAGGCCAATTTGGCCTGTTGCCCCATAGTTACGTCGATATGCCAATTTGTTTTGTTGGCCATACTTACGTACGTTTTGGTTCTTCTTCTTTGGCTTTAATTTATGGCTTCGATCGGTTCTTATCAATTCTTACCTCCAATCTATTACCTCTGCTTTCTCTTCGAATCTATCAATTCTTACCTCCAATCAATTTATGGCTTCGAATATAAAACAGAGCACCAACAGTATATGGAAGTAACATCAAAAAATAGAAAATAGAGCACCAGCAGAGAGAGAAGATAAAATGATAAATATGGCCTCAAGAATTCCTCTCTCATTTTCATTTTCCTTTACACTTGCAATCTCAGGGAACACTTGACTGGAAAATCTATAGAAAATTTCAATTTTTAAGTTATTCTTAAGCCTGAGAAAAAGAAAATTAGGATGGAAATTCGAATACACACTTGGAAAATAATAGAAAACGAATATGCAATTAAAAAATTAGAGAATTATAATTTGAATACATAAACAGAAAATTAGAGAATTATAAAATTGTACGAGTATTAGGGGCTAATTATATATTAAGCCAATTTTTTTTTGAGATAGAAAAATGATAAGGTCCGAGGCGACTTATTTTGACGAAAACCAAGGTTGACCAAGTTATGAGAGAAAAAAGATAAATAGATGCGATGATGATAAGTTTGAAATCCCGGAAGTGGCAGCTTTGGAAATTTTTATTAGTTATATCTAAAAAAAAGTCTAAAAAGTGAACTTGGTATTAAAGTAGAAGTATATATTCTCTTATAAAGAAAAATAAAAAAGAAAAGTTCGGACTTCACAAATGCGTAAACAGCACATATACTTGGTACTAAAGCAGTAACTTTATTTTCTACCATTTGAACACAAAACCACAAATAAAATAAAACTCCCTCTTTTTATAAATAAATAAACATAATTGATAAGAAAATCTATCATGAAGATCATCCCAAACTTCATGGGATGTCTTCATATAAATAACACTATTGGCTATATCTCTAGTGACTGAATTAAGAAGCCATTAAAGCACCATGTTGTTCCAGCGATTCCAATATGAAAACAGATGAGAATTTTCATTTGGTTTTTTAATGGTTTTATTGACAAAGCCTAGTTTATGCTTGGCTTCTAAGCCCATGAAAATAGCACGACTCCATGTAGGATAGTTATCACCATTTAATTATTGAGTGACTAAAGTGGTTACTGGGTTATCTGAATGGTGAATGTAATATGGTGATGAAGAATTCGGTTCCGTGTTAGAATTTTTGGAAGAAAAAAATTTGTAGGAAGAGTAACTTCCATTTGCATAGGGAAAAAAATTATTGCTCTTATACCATATTAATATTGAAAATTGTTCTACTTCTTTTATTCATTGTAAAAGAATATATACACAAAAATATCAACCTACAGTTACAACAACTAGGAAGCAAAGAAGTCTAAAACTAAGAAAACACAAAAAAAAAAAAAAAGTAAAAGAATAATCCAATACATACCATACATACAGCTAATAACTCAAATTGAGCAATGAATAGTTGAAATGAACAGACGAAGGAAAAAGAACTTGGAGAATATATACAATCATCTATTTATATTACTAAAAAAAAAGAAATAAAATATCTTCTAAACGTAAGCATGGGGCAGCAGACCAAATTGGCATATCCTACTTTGGAAGCAAGCCCACCATCAACACAAGGCCAATGAACTCACTTCTTACATCGAGAAAAATGATGAAGTCTTCCGTACAAGACTTGGACCGGGTCATCAGCTCCAACAATACAGGCATGTAAAAATTTTTAGAAGGAATATATTTAATAAGATATTGTGATTTTTATTTTATTTAAATTTTTTAGAAAGAATAGGTATAATTTAATTACAACTACAAATACGGATGAATATGGACCGATTAACCTATATGTGAGCAAAAAAATTAATCAATCCACTAATATCGGTTTTTCAAAATTACTAACCATTAACCAGTTTGTTATATTCGGTTAACCAGTCCATCGATTTCGGTTTTTCGGTTTGGTTAACTAATATTTTTCAGTTAACCATTAAAATTTATAACATAAAATTATATAAAAAAATTAGATAAAGTTTAATCCAATTTTTAATATGTAAAGTAATTTAATATAAAAATTATAAAACAAACATAATTTACTAGCTCAAATTTATGTTTTATAAATTAATAGCTAATACTATAAAATAGATTTGATATTCATTGAAAATTACTATATTTGATTCTACGTCAAATAAAATTTTGGATAATAATGTAATTAAATGCCATTAAGTAAAATATGAACATAAATATATAATAAAAAAAATATATAAAAGTTAATTGTATATTATATATAAATATTGCTATATAATTAAAAAAAATGATATAATATAAATTTAGTTCAAAGTATTATAGAAATTTTATAGGAAAATATAAAAAATTAAGGTATATAAATAAAAATATAATTTAAATATATTTTAAATTATTATTTTATGTAAATTTTAGAGAGAAATAGAGAAAAATTGAAGATATATATATATATATATATATATAAGAACCGGTTAACTATGGACTAACGGTTAACCGATATTTAAATCGTAACTATTAACAAAAAATGTAAAAATAAAAATCATAATCTAGTTCATCGGTTCGGTTTCGGATCGATTTTGCGGTTAATCATATTTTCGATTTTTTTTGCTCACACCTAACTACAAATGTTGATAGGATAAATTGAAATTGAAACCTTTTCTACTTTTTATTGAGTAACAGTTGCCATCATGTAAAATATACTAATAGTTTTCGTGCTATATTTGATTTTGAACAACAACTCCATCACATTATTTACCTTCATTTTCAGGGAAAATTCATGCAGAACAAAGCCAAGATAAGGTTTTATTAATGAAAATATTAGGTTACATTAAAAAATTTTCTTTAAATCCAAACAAGATAAGGAGAAAAAAAAACCGCATATATATAAGGACAATCAAACATTAAATAACAAGTTACTAATTTTTTTTACTAATATATCCAAGATAACTATCCTTTTGCATATAATATAATTCAACAACTTAAGGAAGAAAACTAATTAAACTCAGAAATCATTCCTAATTAATATTTTCTGATTTCTTGCTTAGTCTGGCCTCTATAATTACCAGTAAGCAATTTTCCATGTTCTTTACCGTCATGTTTAAGTTCATCGATTTTTTCTTGTAACTTGACCATTTTTCGACTAAGTTTTGCTCGTCGGAAAACCCAAGAATATCTAGCATCCTTATATTTGGTGAACAAAGTTCTTGCTTCTCGATCAACCTTCAAAACCCTATCATTCCAATTCTTGAATATCAATGGAGGATTCATCAATCCCTTTCGCAGGATGTATCGTTCGATATCAGCCCTTAATTTGAGGAGGAAATCGAGTTCCCAGTACAGTGCTTCATAGTTCATCTCCAAGTTCTTTGAATATTGAACTTTCTTGTGGAGATATGCATAGGCATCTTTTGAAACATTATAACACAGTGATATAACTCCAACTGCTGCTGATAAAATAGCTACTCCTATGGGCGCCATGCCCAAAATTTTATAACACCCTACAAAACTAAATCAATTATAAATCGAATTATATTTAAAGTACATAAGTTGATTTGCAAATTAAATTACTTTGTGAAAAATTACATAAGTTGAACCATACATACCTTGTACAGAAAAACCCTCACTAGCTTGTAATTAGTAATCTATTGATATTTCACTCTTATATATATATATATATATATATATTATAAAGATTTAGCAGGCATTTCCATAGCTGCTAACTTGTAATTTCTTTGTGGAAAAAAAAATTCATTGTGGATTTGAATTGGGCGAATGAAATATAAAATGAGAACTAAAAAAATCATATCTCCAGGATATGGATAGAAATAGCCAAGCAACTACTTAAAGTCAAAGAAAATAAACAATAATATGAACATATATGTCATGGTTTATATATATATATATATGATTGAAACAGCGGTATCCAAGTAATTTCGACATTCATGGATTCTAGAATGTCATTATTATTTTTTATTTTTTTCCACAATTGACAGCCTAAGCTCCAAGAAGAAACTTCGATGCAAGTTTTAGACTAGACTAATCTAAACCTAATCGAACCATTCAGCAGTTAAGGTGTTGTGTATTATATTTATTGACAGTTAATACATTGGATCTGAAAATCGAAAATATATACCTGTCAGGTAAACAAATCAATTTTTTATGCGCGTAAAATTTTATGCACATATTAAATTGGAAATATTTCACATTTTTCCATTTATTCAAATTTAAAAGAATCTTTTGACATAAAACAGAAAATCATATTTGGAATTGTCAGAATACATATAAAAATAAAGAAGAAAATAGCTTTTATATATATATTAAAACAGCTACATAAGATATTTTTTCACTTTTTTGATAAATAATTTGGAATTCATTTTTTATGAATGAAATGAAAGGAAAAAAGATTAATTTTTATTTGAAACTATAAGGAATTTTTCTGACTTGCAATTATTTTTAATCATTCTTTTTGTCTTTTCATGAACATTTTATGTCTTTTTGCGCCACAATTTAGTTTTCAAATGGGAATGCTATGACTATAAATTCGTTATAATGAGAACTAAGCATTAGATCATGTCGGACTGGCCAGCATGGGGGAGGTCTAAGTTTCACGTATTTCAAAGTTCTGCAAAAAGAGGACCGACTGATTGATAGTGGTGAAGTAAATATTTGGTGTCAATGTTTTTGAGATTGATAGTGCATGGGGGAGGTCTAAAAATGATCTGCCTGGGGTTATGAAAGCGCTGGTGGATCTAAAGCCTTATTTTTCCATTTATTATTTTTTAAAATAATTTTTTTTTTAATATAAGGTCAAATAGTGTAGCTTCTGAATGATTTTTTTTTTGTTCTTTTGCTATAATAGAATGCATTCTCCTTTATTTGATCTCTATTGTTTTTTCAATGGGATGATAAAGCGACAAATACTTATTGGTTGTATATTCACAATTCTTTATCTCTCCCTTTTTTTTTCTTTTTTTTTATTCGTTCTCTGTAGTACTGAATTTGCTTACTTTTTCTTTTTTGATAGCATGGATCCTTTGACAACCTTAAGCCTTCTGGAATGCCAGTGCCTTCAGAACCAGGATCATCTATTGGTGCAGCAATTGCGGCCACTGTGACAGTTCCACCAGATTCAGTACGCTGTGTTACATTTTCATTGGCTTGGGACTGTCCTGAAGTATATTTTATGGGTGGAAGGACTTATTACAGGTAGGTTGCCAAAGACTTGTAAGAATAGTATTCCAGGTAGAGAGATTTTTATTTGCTAATAGTTTTCCATCTACAGACGATATACAAAATTCTATGGTGTCAATGGAGATGCTGCTGCCAGAATTGCACATGATGCTATTCTTGGTAATTTTCCCATGTTGCCCTTTTGTTTTAAATGTGCATAAATGGGCTCAAAATGTTCAGAAGCACTATCAATTGAAAATGCTGGCATAAATTTCTAATTTGGCAATTAGCGTCCTATTTTAATATGATAATGTATCATCTTCAACTTGTGATTTTTACTTTTCCTTGAAACATAGAGCATGCTCATTGGGAAACACAAATAGAAGCATGGCAAAGACCAATTCTTGAAGACAAGAGGCTTCCTGAATGGTGAGATTTGATATGTAATTTTCTTATTGAATTTAAAGTTAGATTCTGATGTCATTTTGAAAGTTCTTTGCAGGTATCCTGTTACCCTCTTTAATGAGCTCTATTATCTTAATTCGGGGGGTACAATTTGGACAGGTATATGGAATTCATAGCCTATTCTTATTCTAGAAAGCTTGGCTCATTTTATTAAAATTACTGTCATTTTTATGGTCACTTAATTAATTAATAAGGTATTTATTTATTTATTTTTGTAGATGGATCACCTCCATTCCACAACTTAATAAGTATTGGGGGAAGAAAATTTTCCCTTGATAGTTTAGGAGCAGGTCTGAAGAGAATTTTTGATGATACTGCTACTGACATCATTGGGAGAATGACTTCAGCCCTTGAGCAAATTCATGCTCCTGTTGCATCAAACTCTGCTTTTGGCACTAATTTGCTTCAAGAAGGAGAAGAAAACATTGGCCAATTTCTTTATCTTGAAGGGGTTGAATATCACATGTGGAACACCTATGACGTGCATTTTTATTCATCTTTTGCCCTAATTATGTTATTTCCCAAACTTGAACTCAGTGTTCAAAGAGACTTTGCAGCGGCTGTAATGATGCATGATCCGAGTAAGATACAACTTCTTCATGATGGACGGTGGGTTCGAAGAAAGGTTCTTGGAGCTGTTCCTCACGATCTTGGAATTAACGATCCATGGTTTGAAGTCAATGCTTATAACCTGTACGATACTGATCGATGGAAAGACTTGAATCCAAAATTTGTTCTCCAAGTATATAGAGATGTTGCTGCTACTGGTGACAAGAAGTTTGCAGAAACTGTTTGGCCCTCAGTTTATGTTGCTATGGCTTATATGGATCAGTTTGACAAGGATGGGGATGGGATGATTGAAAATGAGGGCTTTCCTGATCAGACATATGATACATGGTCTGTTTCTGGCTTGAGTGCATATAGTGGTGGGCTATGGGTGGCTGCTTTGCAGGCTGCATCAGCTTTGGCACAAGTAGTTGGTGACAAGGGATCTGCCGAATATTTTTGGGCTAGGTTTCAGAAAGCAAAAGTTGTTTATGACAAATTGTGGAATGGTTCTTACTTCAATTATGACAATAGTGGTAGCAGTAATAGTTCATCTATCCAGGCTGATCAATTGGCCGGACAATGGTTCGTTGCAGTTGATGCATTTTGCTTAATATTGAGTACTGTTAGATCGCGATTAGGCTTCTTCTTCTTCTTCTTTTATTTTTTATTAATATCTATTATCTCATAGGTATGCACGGGCGTGTGGACTTTTTCCAATTGTTAACAAAGACAAAGCAAGAAGTGCATTAGAGAAGGTTTATAATTTCAATGTGTTGAAGGTGAAGGATGGGAGAAGAGGGGCTGTGAATGGAATGCTACCAGATGGCAGAGTTGACCTGAAAACTATGCAATCGAGAGAGATATGGTCCGGAGTCACATATGCTGTTGCTGCAACAATGATTCAAGAAGATATGATTGATGCGGCATTTCACACTGCTAGTGGAATCTACGAAGCTGCTTGGTCTGAACAGGGGCTTGGGTAACATACCTTTTCCTTTAATTCTTCGATAAGCAAAATTGTTTTTGTGGGAACTCAGTCTCCTTGGGTTAAATCAAAACATCAGTCTAGCAAGAAACTGCAATCTCCTCTTTTGAACAGACATCTTATGTTTTTCTGTATTTCCTTTTTTTTTTTTTTTCCTTTTTCTATAGTTATGCTTTCCAAACTCCGGAAGGTTGGAACACAGATGATCAACATAGATCTCTATGTTACATGCGTCCCTTGGCGATTTGGGCTATGCAATGGGCTCTGTCAAGACCAGAACTTGTAAAGGTGGACATGAACATAGAAGTGAAGGAAGATTATCTGCTTCCACATAATGCCGGATTCACCAAAGTTGCTCGCTTTCTGAGGTTGCCGGAAGGGGAGTCATCTTTAGGCATTCTCCAGACTTTATTTGATTATTCTTGCAAGAAATTGGGGTATAATTGATGTTATATATGATTGATGCAATTGGTTTTGTATATAGCAAAGGTTGTATCGTTCAAACATAACAAGCTTAGGTGCTCTTATTGTCAAATAATTTTAGTTAAAATCATTTTTGGTGCAATATCATGATGCTTGAGTTTTACTTGGTTTTTAAGTCTGCCTGTTTCTTGCATAAGAGGGTATCTCTTTACTCACCATGGTGATCATGATTTAGTCAATCTTATTTTTCACTTAAAAGACAGGAAAAACTTATCTGGATTAGGTCCTTGGTGATCCATTCAATTAGAAATGGCTATGTATACATGATTTAGTCAATCTTAATTATTTTTTACTTAGAAAAACTTGCTTGAGTGAAGCATTCGATAAAAAACTGTCATGTATGCAAAAGTAGTTTTTTTTATTTTTTTACATGACAGTTTTTGATTAGTTTGATCTACATGAATTTAGTCTAGCCAAGAAAAATCATTAAAAACAAGAAAAGAGAAAGAGATTTAGTTCTTTCCACAAGAGTAGATAATCTTGACCTTTATTTCGGCTTCTTAACTGTAAAAAAATCTTGCAATTGTCATTAGTCTGTTTTCCTTCTCCCAACAAAAGTTCGTCAACCAAATCCATTAAAAGAACTACAAGTCTGCGCCTAGGATTCTCTTTTCTTGTAAGAGCGGTTTTCATTTCCGGGAAACCACTCTTACATTGTACAGTGGTCATGTTTTTTTTTTTTCTGTGAAAAATATGTTAGCTAATGGTGTCTAATCCATTAGCTACTAATGATGATCCCACTTTCACCACTTAATGGATAATGGTGATTCCACTTTCACCACTTAATGGATAATGGTGATTCCACTTTCACCACTTAATGGCAACTTTCTACCATTATAAATAGATTTGACACCCTTGATGGAAGGTTGTGACTTAAGGCTTATAATGGAGAGGTATAAACCAAACATTCACTAGTAGTAAAAAAATACACCATCAAAATTGTGAGTGAATTGGTTAGTATTTTGTTGCTTTGAGTTCTAAGAGGTTGAAGAAAATTCTAGTTTCAACAAACTCAACAATGGCTGGAGGTTAGTTTGATTTATTTCCGCATTCGATTCTATTTTATGCTATTTTGTTTAAAAGCATGTTAGGAATCGTGTTTAAGTGTCTTCATGTTTAAATAACCTAACATTTGGTATCAGAGCCTCAACATGCCTCTGCCTTATTGATTTTACGATTTGGTTTTCATGAAATATGAAAACTTTTATAGTTTTTATGTGTGTGTTTGCTATGAATATGGTGTTATTAATGAGATATTTGATCTTATAACATGAAATAATCATAAAAAACTGAGTTATGCATGAATTTTTGAGAACTTGAAATTCTGTTTAAGACCCATATGAACAGTCTGTACTATTTTAAGGATATCTTGAGTTATAGTGATTGGAATTGAGAAATTCCAGTTGGAGATGAAACTAGACTCGTAGATATTTATTTCATATGAAGAACACAAAATCTCAATCAATTAGTATGATAGGTAAAAATAAGCTTGAATCCGGGTCATGACTGCTGCCACTGTCATTGGGAGCGGTTTTCGGTTTTTAATGAATAACTTGAGATTTAGAGCTCTGATTGGGTTGTTTTTTAATGTTTTGAAAACTAGACATATAGATCTAAAACTTTGTAGAAGACAACTTTGTCAGAAAAAGTCATTTGGTATGCCTAAATTGAGGTACAAATTGATGTTCTTAACCAGTCTACAGGATTTTGTAAGTTTACGCATAAAAATAATAATGTTTGTGCATTATTAATAAAATTGTATGTATATTATATTTGATGCATGCAACTTTTGGTAGCTATTATGCATAAATAAATAAATAAATAAAAGTCTAGTGATCCATATATATTTTAATTGATTAGAGATTAGCCACAGCATTGATAATTGATTAAAATATATATTAAGAATTTTAGGATCACATAAAGGAAAGGACTTTAAATGTGAAATAGATTGTGATTCACAAGTGTTGGATACTTAAATATTCTATCGGAAAATTTGTGTCTAAGAATTTACCAACATTGTAATTAATCACATTAACATAATAAAATTTATCCCATAGGAATTTTTATTATATTAACATGATTAATTAGGATGAAATAACAAATTTTTTTTTTAATCTACCCACAGGAATTAAAAAAAAAAGGAATACAATTTGATAGTCTCATCATAAAGTGATTATGAATCTATTTAAATTAGAAACTTTGCCCACAGGCAGTTTTTACATGTTATTTGATTCATATTTTATGATATGATTTACATTGGTAAAGCATGATATATAATTAATTTGCCTCAAATTTGTGACATAAACATGTATTTGTCATTATACAGTTTCTCAACCTATAAAATTTTCTGATTATAAAATTGATGTTCCCGAGCTAAATGGTGAGAACTATAAAGTCTGGAAGGAATCAATCCTTCTTCAGTTAGGGTGCATGGACATTGACTATGCTATAAGGAAAAACGAACCATCGGCTCCTACGGACACTAGCACTGCAGCTGAGATTGCTCTTTATGAACAATGGGAGCGGTCCAACCGTCTTAGTGTGATGTTCATAAGGAGTAAAATTTCTGCTAGTATTCGTAATTCAGTTAGTCAGCATAGCAATGTTAAGGTATTGTTGAATGCCATTGATGCGCAGTTTGAGACTTCTGAAAAGGCGCATGCCATGACCTTGATTATGAAGTTATCATCTCTAAAGCTCACCAGTGTCCGAGGTGTGCGTGAACACATCATGAGGATGAGGGATATAGTGGCTCAGCTTAAGAACCTTGAGGTTGACATATCTGAGTCTTTCCTTGTGTACTACATTCTGAACACTCTCCCACAGCAGTACGCCCCTTTCAAAATCTCCTATAACACACATAACCATAAGTGGTCAATTAATGAATTGATGACCATGTGTGCTCAAGAGGAGGAAAGACTGCTTATGGAAACAGGAGATAGCGCTCATCTGGCAACACGATGGAAGAATAAAGGTCAAGGGCAAGGCAATCAGAAGGGTAAGGGTAAGATACCCCCCAAAACTGATATAAAGAAAGAATTTAAGTGCTTCTTCTGTAAAAAGAAGGGACATGTAAAGAAGGATTGCCAAAAATTTAAGGCCTGGCTCGAGAAGAAAGGTATTTCAATCTCTTATGTCTGTTATGAATCTAATATGGTAGATGTGAGTCATAACACTTGGTGGATTGATTCTGGATCTACAATCCATATTTCAAATTCCTTACAGGGTTTTCAAAACCACAGGAAGCCAGTACGAAGTGAGCAATGCATCTATTCGGGAAATAAGATGCGTTCGCATGTGGAAGCTATTGGGACATGCAGATTAGTTCTTAATAGTGGCTTTGTTTTAAATTTGGAGAAGACCTTTTATGTTCCTAGTTTCTCTAGAAATTTGATTTCAATTTCAAGACTATTGCCGTTGGGTTATTCCTGTAATTTTTCAGATTTAAACTTCAGTTTATTTTATAAATCTGATCTTGTTGGAAATGGCATTTTGTCTGATGGTCTTTTTCGAATTAATTTACAAGACAATTTCTTTCATAATGCAATGAATGTTCAAGATAATGCTGGTAAAAAACGGTGTGTTATGAATGAGGATTCCTCTATGTTATGGCATCGGAGATTGGGACATATCTCCATACAGAGAATTAAGCGATTAGTAAATGATGGAGTACTTAGTGCTTTGGATTTTACTGATTATGATACTTGTTTGAACTGCATAAAGGGAAAGCAGACAAACAAGACAAAGAAAGGTGCCACAAGGAGTTCAGAAATATTGGAAATCATACATACAGATATTTGTAGTCCGGATATGGACTCATATGGTCAGAAATACTTCATCTCTTTCATAGATGATTACTCACGTTTCATGTATCTCTACTTACTTCAGAATAAATACGAAGCATTAGATGCGTTTAAGGTGTTTAAAATCGAAGTAGAGAAACAATGCGGTAAGCAAATTAAGATTGTGAGATCAGATAGAGGTGGGGAATTCTATGGTAGATACACTGAAGATGGACAAGCACCTGGTCCATTTGCAAGGTTTCTTCAAGAGCATGGGATAGTGGCCCAATACACCATGCCTGGTTCTCCAGACCAAAATGGTGTAGCAGAAAGAAGAAACCAAACTTTGATGGACATGGTTAGGAGCATGCGTAGTAAAACCAAACTTCCTGAATTCTTGTGGACTGAAGCTCTAAAGACGGCAGTGTATATATTAAATAGAGTTCCAACCAAGGCTGTCTCAAAGACGCCTTTTGAGTTATTCAAAGGTTGGAAACCGAGTTTGCGACATATGCGCGTTTGGGGATGCTCGTCTGAAGTAAGAGTGTATAATCCACAGGAAAATAAGTTGGACCCAAGGACTATTAGTGGGTATTTCGTTGGATATGCCGAAAGGTCTAAAGGGTACAAGTTTTATTGTCCATCTCATACGACTAAGATTGTGGAATCAAGAAACGCTAAGTTTCTTGAGAATGACTTGATCAGTGGGAGCGATCAATCTCGAAGCTTTGTTTCTGAGAAAGATCATTCAGATACTCAACCTTCCACCTCAAGTGTTAGATTGGTTGTTATTCACAACGCCCTTTCAATTCAACCGACTATTGAACAATCAATCACTGAAGCTCCACAACCTGCTGACATTGATCTAGTAGATCCAAATGTTCAACTATTACCAGAAACTGTTGAGCAACCAGTTGAACAACATGTTTTTCAAGAAAATGTTGACACAACATTAAGGAGATCTACCAGAATGAAGAGATCAGCAATTCCTAGTGATTACATTGTGTATCTGCAAGAAGCTGACTATAATGTTGGAGCTGAGAATGATCCTGAAACATTTTCACAAGCCATGAGTTGTAATGAATCTAAATTGTGGTACAATGCTATGAAGGAGGAGATGAATTCTATGGCATCTAACAAAGTCTGGGATTTGGTTGAGTTGCCCAATGTTGCAAAGGCCATTGGTTGTAAATGGGTCTTTAAAATAAAGAAGGACTCATTGGGCAACATTGAGAGATATAAAGCTAGACTCGTTGCCAAAGGATTCACTCAAAAGGAGGGAATTGATTACACGGAGACCTTTTCTCCTGTATCTAAGAAAGATTCTCTCCGCATAATTTTGGCATTGGTTGCCCATTTTGACATGGAATTGCATCAAATGGATGTGAAAACAGCATTCCTCAATGGGGATCTAGAGGAGGAGGTTTATATGAAACAGCCAGAAGGATTCTCCTCTAGTAATGGTGAGCATTTGGTATGCAAGCTTAAGAAATCTATATATGGATTGAAACAAGCATCTAGACAATGGTATTTAAAATTCCATGATGTCATCTCTTCATTTGGTTTTGAAGAGAACGTCATGGATCAATGTATATACCATAAGGTTAGTGGGAGCAAAATTTGTTTTCTTGTCCTATATGTGGATGATATTTTACTTGCAACCAACGATAAGGGGTTGCTACATGAGGTGAAACAATTTCTCTCTAAGAGTTTTGATATGAAAGATATGGGTGAGGCATCTTATGTCATTGGCATCAAGATCCATAGAGATAGATCTCGAGGCATTTTAGGACTATCTCAAGAAACCTATATCAATAAAGTCTTAGAAAGATTTAGGATGAAAGATTGTTCACCAAGTGTGGCACCTATTGTAAAGAATGACAGGTTCAATTTGAACCAGTGCCCAAAGAACGATCTAGAAAGGGAACAAATGAAAAACATTCCATATGCTTCTGCTGTCGGAAGCTTGATGTATGTTCAGGTTTGCACTAGACCTGACATTGCCTTTGCTGTGGGAATGTTGGGTAGATATCAGAGTAATCCAGGAATAGACCACTGGAGAGCTACAAAGAAGGTGATGAGGTACCTTCAAGGTACAAAAAGCTACATGCTTATGTATAGACGGACTGACAATTTGGAGGTAGTTGGTTATTCGGATTCGGATTTCGCTGGCTGTGTTGATTCTCGAAAATCAACATCTGGTTATGTTTTCATGTTCGCTAGCGGAGCCGTGTCTTGGAGGAGTGCAAAGCAGACTTTGACTGCTACTTCCACTATGGAAGCTGAGTTCGTTTCTTGTTTTGAGGCTACATCGCATGGTGTATGGTTGAAGAGTTTCATATCTGGGCTTAGAGTTGTGGATTCAATTTCTAGACCTTTGAGGATGTTTTGTGATAATTCAGCTGCAGTTTTTATGGCTAAAAACAATAAGAGTGGTAGTCGAAGTAAACATATCGACATTAAGTATTTAGCCATAAGAGAACGTGTTAAGGAGAACAAAGTGGTCATAGAACACATTAGCACTGAATTGATGATCGCTGATCCTTTAACTAAAGGCATGCCACCGATGAATTATAAGGATCATGTAGCTAGGATGGGACTTGGTCCTATCATGTGATTTTCCGTTATATGAACGATTTTTGTTTTATGAAACTTTTATTCATTTGGAATATTATTCTCAAATTTGGTGTACACATTTATTGATTTTTGAGAGTAATATTTATTTTGGACCTAGAATAAACATAAGGTTTATTCATTAAATTATGTTGCCACATATAGGCTGACATTAAAGGGATAAACTGTATTGTAATACATGGAAGATACTACTCGTTCATAGAGGACATATCGCCATGATTCATGCATTTTGTTTCTTTACTGTAAGCATAAAGTTTTCATGAATTTGGGTGGATAATACTTGTTGGGATCAAGTGGGAGAATGTTAGCTAATGGTGTCTAATCCATTAGCTACTAATGGTGATCCCACTTTCACCACTTAATGGATAATGGTGATTCCACTTTCACCACTTAATGGATAATGGTGATTCCACTTTCACCACTTAATGGATAATGGTGATTCCACTTTCACCACTTAATGGATAATGGTGATTCCACTTTCACCACTTAATGGCAACTTTCTACCATTATAAATAGATTTGACACCCTTGATGGAAGGTTGTGACTTAAGGCTTATAATGGAGAGGTCTAAACCAAACATTCACTAGTAGTAAAAAAATACACCATCAAAATTGTGAGTGAATTGGTTAGTATTTTGTTGCTTTGAGTTCTAAGAGGTTGAAGAAAATTCTAGTTTCAACAAACTCAACAATGGCTGGAGATTAGTTTGATTTATTTCCGCATTCGATTCTATTTTATGCTATTTTGTTTAAAAGCATGTTAGGAATCGTGTTTAAGTGTCTTCATGTTTAAATAACCTAACAAAATAAACTCTACTTATAAGTTGGCTTTCTTTCTAATTGGAATTTATTACAGAAATTTCTGAAAACTGTATATGCATATAAGAGATTCATCACATGTTTTGCATTTTGAGTTGGGTTCTTATGCCCAATTCGAGATTCAAAAACAAGATCGTTTGTTTCCGTTAATTCCTTCTCCAAAAAAGAGAAGGAAATGGCTGGTGAATGGGTGAAAGGCAAAGTTATTGGAGCCGGGTCACATGGTAATGTTCATTTAGCAATGAAGAAAACTACAGGAGAACTCTTCATTGATAAGGTTGCCAACTCGCAAACTGCTCTTCGATCATTAGAAAAGGAAGCTAATTTGCTCGAAATTTTGGATTCGCCTTATGTTGTTCTGTTTCTAGGAAAGAATGGGTCTCAGGAACCATCAGAAGACGCAAAAAGACTTGGTATTTTCTTGGAGTATACGCCTGCAGTTAGTTTATCAGATTTAGTGGAGAAATTCGGAGGGGCTTTGGACGAGGAAACTGTCCAATTGTATACGAGGGAAATTCTTTTCAGATTGAAAGAAAAGATTGTGCATTGTGATCTCAAATGCAAGAAAATACTTCTTGGCTCTTCTGGGAATATAAAATTGGCAGACTTCGGATGTGCTAAGAGGATAAAAGCCCGAAAAATGGTAACTTGTCGGGTTTCATTGGAGCGACTCCATTATGGATGGCTCCTAAAGTGCTGAGAAAAGAAGGATTGGATTTTTCGTTGGATAAATGGTCATTAGGATGCACTATGATTGAAATGGCAAAAGGCAGGACTCCCTGGTTTGATCAGGTTTCGAATCCAATGGCTGCAGTTATGAAAATCGTGTGTAGCGAAGAGCAGCCTCTATTTCCTGCACACTTCTCAGAAGAGGGCCTGGATTTCTTATCCAAATGCTTGGAGAGGAATCCTGAGGGGAGATGGACAGCGAATGAATTTCTTGATCATCCGTTTATTTCGAGGAATTCGCAGCAGCAAATGTATTCAGGATTGGAATTTATGAGGGGGGTTACGATTCGGATGAGTCAGAAAGTCCTGATGAAGATGATTTTCGGGCAGAAATCCATTCGCGATTAGGTGTTGCTAGGAATGGAAGAGTCAGCAGGTTTCAGAGAGTGAGTATGGTTTATCAGAAGAGTGGATATACTGTTAGATAAGGTGAACAGAACTATCCATGTTTTTAGCTTTTTTATTCAGTTGTTTGCCAAGTCAAATTAGTTGTTCCTATTTCTTTGTAATTCATTTGTTAGTGGGTCACTATTTCTGTTTGTGAATCACGAAAATCTTTGTTAAGATATATATATTTTTTAAATCTTTTCCAATGTTCTTAGCATTATAAATGTAAGTTTGATTACCCTTTTGGCTGCATATTCTAGTTCCTATCTTTACAAATTTATTTTGTTTCTTCATTAATTTACAATGGCCTGTATCATACATGCTAATATTACCTATGTATAATTAATTTTATAGATTGCATAGACTCTGAATATGATCATGAATCATCAATTACATATGCATAGTGCAATCGTTTCTTTACAATGAAAGAAAAAAGAAATTCAGGATACCAATCGATTGACTAAAGTGTAGAGATACTTAAATTAATTGACCTAGCAACTGTTGTTGTCTGAATGGTAAGAAGTTCAAATTCTTTTAAGCGAATTTCTAGATTCAATCATTATTTTGTGCATAAAAGAAAGATTGCTTTCAATTATAGATCTAACAATGTCCTATTATAAATTAGTCAGTTCCTTTAACTTAAAAAAGACAGACCAAATATTGTAAACAAAAGAAGAAAAAAAAAAGCACATTGAACTGGCCTACTAAGATAATTCATATGTATAGCTATTTTAGTACTAATGAAATATACTTTTTTTTATGACGGTATAATTCTTAGACTTGAATTGAGAAATGACAGCATCTTGAGAGTTCAGTATTATATTTTAAATTTATTGTTACAATTAATTTGTAATTTGTATGAATTGCAAGAAATAATTTAAAGTTAATTCGTTGAGTGAGAATTAATTTATATATTTTCTCTTGTATTGATATATTTGATGTAAGATTGTTTACTAATCCAGGCCCTCGTGTAACATGTAGAATTAATTCAATATCAAGACAACCAAAAGCAGATTTTAGAAATTCGTGTGGTTTTTCAGCAAAATTCATATACCAATTCCCATAAGGATTTGTGGGGGAAAATTAATGTTTGAAAAAGAAGTGATCGAAAAGAAGTGTAATAATTAATATGTAAATATATTAATTTATTATTGGTTTGATCTATTAATTTTGCATCAAATTGGCAATAATTTAATTATAAATAAAATGTGAAACTATTCAAAACCTATGTTTTTTTTTTTGATAAGCAGAAGAATTTATTTAAATTAGCAAGCTGAACCAGTCCCAGCAACGTGCAACAAAATACAAAGCCAGCTGCAAAACAGAACAGGGCTGGCTACAACTCCCTACACATCCTAGAGCAGCACCGACCCAAATACAGAGCCAAACAGAGGAACCGGAAAACAGGCTACCCAAACAAACAAACCAGAAAGCAAGACCTCCAAAAAACTAAACTGAACAGACTAAACAAAAGAAGCTAAAATAGCCCCCTAGAAAGGAAGAACAACCTACACAAAACAAAAACCAAAAACAGGGACCAAGCTAAAACAAATAAACCAAGGAAGCAACTGAGCAGCATGAAAGCAAAGATCCTTCCCAAGACAAGAAATCAGCAGCAACTCCCAAAGAAGACAGCGAACAAAACCGAGAAACAGAAATACTGAAGCAGGAACAAACGAACCAGTACCACTGCTAGGACCTCAATTTCTGAGAGCTGATTCCACTGCCTACTTCAAAAACTTCTCGAAGAAAAGCCCAGATCAAGGAGATCAGCAGCTGTTCTCAAAAGAATAAAACAAAACGGCCACCCGATCATACGAAAGAAGAAGCAAGAAAACAAGAAGCAAGAAGCCACCAGAAAGATTTCTAAACAGCCAAGAAAGCCAGCAGAACCACAACATCCCTGATACGAAAACTGATGAACAACCACCACAACTAAAAGGACTAAAAACCCCACTAATCCTCCAACAACTCTACTCCACCTATCTACTGCTACCTGAAGGCGCTCCTGGAGACTAATGTAAATTATTTCCCATCTTTCCCATCTTTCAATTTCTCCCAATTTTCCCTATCCTGTTCTTCAGATCTGACTAGATAAGCAAGCAGATCTTCTCTATTTTCTGGTAAAACCAGACCCAGCAGCTTAGCCACTTCTAAAACTTTTTGTGCCTCATCCGGTGGGGAAATAAACTCCTCTGATCCTGCTCTACCCAGCCTTTCATTAACATTAAAAATACATCCATCAGACAGAGAATCACCTGCAATAACGTCTGAATCGATTTCATCGGGAAACGAATTCACAGCAACTTCAAACCTTTTTGATTTTTTCTTTGGTTTTCTTCCCTTTTTCTTTTTCAGATTCGGAAACTGAAAAGTGGATTTGTTTGTGTCAAGAATGTAGAATGAACGGATTTTTTTTGCCTTTGTTGTTCTCTTCCCCGACTTTGAGTAAGCTTTGCCATTAGATCCGATCTGAGCAACTACCTCGTTTAAACTCAAACTGTTTGCCTTGTTCTCGGTGGGCCTTGAACAGAGGAATCATCTTCCTTTCCTGGCTGGCTTGTCGGGGAAGTGGTCAAACAATGGGGTGAGTGCGGCAATAAAGAATTAACACCAGAAGCATCTTCTTTTCCAGACTGGCTTGTCGAGCATGCGGATTGACAGTGGGCTGAGTGCGCCATTTGAGAGTTGTTTTCAGAGGTTCTCCACGAGTAAATCGGTGAAGGCGATCTTTCAGCTTCTCTGGTGGCCTGCAATCCGGGCTTTTGCAATTCTACATTCACCATTGAAGACTTAACAGACCTTTTAATGAATAAATCCGGACAAAAGCTAGATGGCTCCTCTATAACTCTAAATGAATATGATATCCCATCAATACTGGTAGATAGAGTATCATTGATCAAAGATATAGATGGAGTCGCGACAAGAAATCTAGCAACATCTAAGCAACGTTTTTTGCTAGTGTTGTCGTCTAAACTGATAAAATTGCCATATAATGAAGCAATAGTAGAAAAAAAAAGTCGGGTTCCAAGCGTGCAAAGGGAAACCATCACACCTTAACCACGTATAACGCTCTTTACAAATATCAGTAGGCTCCCAAGATTTAATCATCTCAAACCATTCATTCAACCAACTTGTACCTGGCTCCAGCATTTTATTTTTTTCTATGCAGGAAGGAAAGGTAAGCAAAACAAGATTACCTCCCATTGGTCTACACTCGCAGGAGAAATAGCCCTGATCTAACATAGCATTTTGAATGTTCATGATGCTTTGAGCCTGATGTAACCAGCCAACTAGACTTCTATCCAGCCACTCTCTGTCTTCATCTGTGACCTCATACTGAAAGTTCACCGAACCAGCACTAAGATTTATGGATGTATCCTTCCGTTTGCCATCCTCACTACACAGACCCAATTTAGTAGCCGTAGCATATGTCCTCTTCTTGTCCTCTTTGTTGTTGCTGTATCGCGCCAAGTTAACTCGGATTTTTCGATTTCCCATCCAAGCTCCATTCAACTTCTTGAGAATAAGATCGATTTTGATTGGTGTACTCAGACTAACAAATCCAAATTTAGTTCCCTTGGAACTCATTTTCTTTGGGATAAAAACTTGTTCTACGTTCCCATACCATGAGAACATATTTCTCACACCAAATGCCGGCCACCCGAAGGGTAGGTTGTCTACAAAAAACCTATAGGTATTCTCCATTGAGAGATCGTTGAAACTAATCAGTTGTCTCTTCAAGTCAGGTTTTATTGATTCAAAACTATTCAAAACCTATGTGATTTAAAATGTACATAAAAGTTGGCTGTGAATACTATTTTTTTTTGGTTTTAACAAAAGTAGCAATAAGTACTCTTGACTGTCTTTATTAAAAAGAAAGTACTCTTTGATAGTGAGTTTTTTCTATAATGGTTCATTCATTTAACCATAAAGGCAAACATCAAACTTTAATCCTTTGTCCCAATGTAGCCAAAAGCAATAATCATTTACGTGAGAGCAGGTTAAAAAATCATAGCAGCCGCAACAGTAAAAGGGAGCAATACTATCATAATTTGGGGTAAAATAAATAAAGATAAATAGTATCCCATTTGAAACACGTACAAAAAGCTTATGACTTCGTGAAGCACTGAATTTGTCCACTTGAAATTAAAATGCACGTTTATAATGCTAATTAGGAGCTGTTTTTTTACCAACTCATCCAACATATATACATATATATATATGTTCTGATAAATTTCTCATTTCAAGTTCATCAACACGTACATTGTATACTTACTCTCCTTTACTTCATTCCCTCTTAAACTTATCAATTTTCACAATTTAATTTCTTTTAAGATAAAAATAATTAATGGCTTGCAAGCATGAAGTGTTCGTTAGTTTTAGAGGGTCGGATGTTCGTGTTAATTTCCTCAGCCATTTCCTTAAATCTTTGTTTGAAGAAGGTATTGATGTCCATGTAGATGAAGAACTAGAAAGAGGACAAGAGATCTCTAAATCTCTCTTGGAAATAATTGAAGGCTCTTCTATTTCAGTTGTAATTTTCTCGGAAAATTATGCATTTTCTCCGTGGTGTTTGGATGAGCTGGTGAAGATATTAGATTGCATGAAAACAATGGGACAGATAGTCATACCAGTGTTCTATTGTGTAGAAGCAAGCCATGTCCAACAACTGAGTGGGAGTTTTGGAGATGCCATTGCCATGCATAGAAAGAATTTTAAAGATTCATTATCCATGGTGGAGAATTGGTGCCAAGCTTTAATTGGAACAAGTCTCCTTTCAGGTTTCGTTTCTTTCAACTACAAGTAAGTTCACCTTTTTTTTTTTCATGTGAATTATTATTATGATATTTTTCATGCAAACTAGGATCTAAAACTTTAACTGTGTATTTTAAATGGAAAATTCGTATAGCTTCTTTATCACATGTGTTAATTCATAGTAAAAGTTTAATGGACTGATATAATCAAGCCTTTTCTTTTATGAAAAATACATCATGCAACCGGAAAATAGTCAATCCTATGTACGTTGTCTATGTATTATGCAATATAGAAAAATAGTCAATTCTTTTCCTTAATGAACATTTTTATGTCAGGAAAAGAAAACAACATAAAGTAACGTACTACACGCACTAAACTCTTAAAATTTTAATCGAAATTATTCAAATATTAATATTTTTTTTGTTGACTTTGACTAGGTCCGACTCAGAGCTGATTGAGGAAATTACGAGACACATTTTAGAGAAACTAAATAATTTGTATTTAAGTGATGATAGTTACTATGATGATGGATTAGTTGGAATAGATTCACATATTAAGAATGTGAAGTCCTTGTTATGCCGTGAAGATGTGCATATCGTTGGAATATGGGGTGTGGGCGGCATTGGCAAAACAACCATCGCTGAGAAAGTTTCCGATCAAATTTGCAGCCAATTTGAAAGCCACTGCCTTGTGGGAAATGTTCGAGAAAAATTTGAGAAAAACCCAGATATTGTACAGAATGAAATTCTTTCCAAATTATTACCCACAAAATTTTTTGATGTTAGGAATTCAAAGTTGATTAAAAGAAGGCTTTCGAGAAAGAAAGTTATGATTGTTCTTGATGATGTGAGTGATTATGGCCAAGTAAAGGCGATTACTGGCAAATTGGTTGACTATGGTTCAGGGAGTAGAATTATCGTAACGAGCAGAGATAAGCAATTGCTTAAGAACATGAATGCTAATATATATGAAGTTGAGAAATTAAATGAATGCGAAGCTCTCCAACTCTTTTCTTTAAATGCGTTTAAGCAAAATATTCCTGAAGAAGGATTCGTAGAGCTCTCGAAAAGTGTAGTTGAATATGCTCAAGGCCTTCCATTGGCTGTTGAAGTTTTGGGATGCAATTTATATGGCAAGAGTGTGGAAGAATGGAAAGATGAGTTGGAATATTTGAGAGGGAAATGTGAAAAGAAAATTCATAAAATATTGAGAAGAAGTTATGACGGATTATCTAAGGACGAGAAAGAAATATTTCTTGATATCGCAAGTTTCTTTAGATGGAAACGCAGAGACTATGTTGAAAGCATAATTAGCGTTCCTGGTTCGAAAATTGGAATCAGTCGTCTTGTTGATAAGTCTCTCATATCTATATCGCCTGAAAATTGCTTGCAAATGCATGACTTGATGCAACAAATGGCCAAAGAAATTGTTTGTGAAGAGCAAATGCTAAAGAAGCGTAGCAGGCTGTGGAATCCTGACGAAATTTATTACCTCTTGGCTAAGGAAAAGGTATCATTTTCTTTTCTTTTTTCCTTATATTGAGATTGAAATTTGTTAATTACAATAGATTGAAACTTGTTAAGGATTGCTGTCATATAATTCTTGTATGTTTGTTTGTCTGTTTCTATGAACTAATTTACTATTTGGTTGTTGGATTCAGGGGACTAATGCTGTTAAAGGGGTATCATTGGACATGTCAAAAATCAAAGTCATATACCTATGTCCTAAAGCATTCGAGAGAATGTACAATCTCAGATATCTCATACTCTAAGATTCGTATACTACTGACATAAGAGTATGCCTTCATGAAGGACTCGAATTTCTCTCAGAAGAGCTAAGGTATCTCTGTTGGTATCAATACCCTTCAAAATCTTTGCCATTGAGTTTTTGTGCAGAGAAACTTGTAAAACTAGACATGCATAATGGTAACCTTGAACAACTTTGGAATGGAGTTCAGGTACTTTATAAAAATCTTGTCTTTTATTATTTGAAGTTCTACCAAATTAGTATTAATTGATCGAACCTTTCATCTTCCTTGTCGCAGAATCTTGCAAATTTGAAGTGGATTGATTTGAGCTTTAGTAAGAAGTTATTCAAAATTCCAGACTTGTCTCAAGCCCTGAATCTCAAGTTTTTACTGCTGAGTTGGTGTACAAGTTTGGTTGAGATACCTGACTCTGTTAAGTACTTGAGCAAGCTTACTGTGGTGCATCTTCATGGCTGTTTTAGTCTTTCTCGTTTGCCGGCCAGCCTTCATCTGATAAATCTCAAGTTTCTTGGCTTGTCAGGATGCTTGAAACTCGCAAGGTTTCCGAACATTCCACGTTATTTAAGGTATACGCAATCTTGTGATTTGTATTTGGATGGGTGCTCAAGCCTCGAGCAACTTCCTGACAGCATTTCTAATATGATAAATCTTAGAATCTTATGCATCGAAGGTTGTCTGAATCTCCGCAAACTGCCAGAGAACTTGGGGAATTTTAAATTTCTGGAGAAGCTGATCGTAAATGGAAGTGGTATAAACTACCTGATAGCACTTGCAATCTGAAAAATCTTCAATGCTTAGATGTTAGTAATTGTGTACATTTACATATACTGCCACAAAACTTGGGAAATTTAGAATCTCTAAAAGAGCTAATTGCAAATGAAAGTAGTATAAAAGAAGTACCATCCTCCATCAATGATTTAAGGGAATTGAGGGTACTAAATCTTAATAATTGTGAAGGTTTGGTACTCCCTCCCCTGACAGGAGATTTTCCTCGTCTCGAGCGGATCTATCTAAATTCCTGTGGCATTTCAGAATTTCCCAACAGTCTGTGCTCTATAACATCATTGAAAAAAATTATACTTAGGTGGGAATTATTTTGCGAGCATACCTGAAAGCATCAAACAACTATCTGGGCTGGAAAAACTAGAATTAAGAGATTGCAAGAGACTAAAATATCTGCCAGACCTTCCATCTCGTAGTCTTCTCTATGCTAGTAATTGCAAGCATATGAAATCAGTATCTAGTCTATGTAACAATGGAATTTCTGACTTTCAGAAGTGCATCAAGTTGGAGCAGAATGAATGTAATAAAACCCTCGACAATGTACTGGCAACACCAGGCAGCTGGGTGAAAGTTCAGGTATGTTTTTCCTGTTTCTTAACATTAATTACTAATTATTAACTAGGGGTGAGCACGGTTGGGTTTTAACCGAAAATCAAATTGAACTAATTCGATTATTTTGATGGTGCAGAACATAGGAAAAAGGGTCTGGTTATTTACACCAGGAAGTGAAGTGCTGCAAAAGATGATGTATCAAAACAGGAGCGGATCGTCTTTGTGTTTCACATTCAAGATGCTAGAGCAGAGAGATTGTGTTTGGTTTTATCTGTGTGGTGTTTTAGATTCCAGACTCTGTGAATGTTCTGAGGGTGAAGTAAATATTAAATGTCATGTGCTTCTGATAGATGAATTTGGTGGCTGCATTAATAGGACAAAGTCGAAAATCAAGTACAAGGGTGATGTTCATCCTGAAAATGTGTTTCTTCAGCTTGATTACCTCTCAAACAACCTTGTTAAGGGTAATATGTACAGAATATTATTGGAATTTTATGCTACAGAGATTGAAATTTCATTAAGAGAGAGGTGCAGTCAGCATAGGATTATTAAGTGTGGTTTTCATCCAATATTTGATCATGAGTTAATTGATTAAATGAAAGTTAATGGTCAATAAATATTACCAATTTTCGTCATTTTTCTTTTCTGACATTCTTTTTTAGTTCGATTTACAAATATGTCATCTAACTCAAACTTTTAGTGATTTTCTGATATTCTTCTGCAACTATATCTGTTTCTTCGAATTTCAATAAAAATACTTATTTTTTTTCTCGTGTAAAATTTCCTAGAAATTCCCTTTTAATTTTCTTTTCTTTTCCTTAGGAAAGCATGTGGGCTTGTGGATACTAATAACCATAAAAAAAGAAAAATTCTGCCATTTCTATAATATTTATGGTCTGTTACATCATCATTGCTAATTTAATATGTGCATAAAAAATGGATTTGTTACTGATAACAATTCAGTTTCGGACTGTTAGTTATAAGATTAACCCTAAACTCAAATATCCATGCCTTGACTTCTAGTAAATAGTTAAATTGTCTGAAAAAAAAAACCCGGTGAAGGTTTCAGCCGAAAATACTCCGGCAATTAAGTTAGAGCTTTCGGAGGAAATTGGATGTGAGACTAAATGTAGAGGAAAATCATATTTGAGAATTGTTGAGCTATTTATAGAGTCATACTTGAATGTCTATCATTAAAGCCAGGATAACTATGCGAGGGTATAATCAATTATCATTAATTACCTAACAGCCGTTATAAAAATGCAAAAGTTGCAACTATTATGAAAGTACAAAATTTGTAACATTTCAATACTAACACGGACTCTACATTAATCGGATAACTAAGACTGTCAAAAAGTTTGAACTGACTATATTATTTGTGGTACTGAACTATTATATATCTAGAGTCCAGTTACTAGTTACCAACTTGACGACGTGCCATGGAATTTTAGTTTCCACATCCAGTTATTAAAAATAGTGAAATATAATACAACACCTTAATTGCTGAATGGTTTAATACTTTAATTAGGTTTAGATTAGTCTACTCTAAAACTTCAAACAAGGCTTATTGCTATTGACTGGATAGGATGTGGTAAATGAGAACTAATTATTGGAGACTGATCGTAGTTTCTTTTTTTTTTTTTTCTATTGAAATATGTGCCTCCTTGATCACTTCAACAGTTGCAATAACAGCCACAGCAGCAAATCTGGGATACTTGATGGGCAAAGATGCAGCAAGCATACTTAGTGATAAATGTCGTTCAATGAAGAAACTCAAGAGCAATTATGAAAAGCTAGGTATGGAATTAAGGAAACTAAACGCTCTTGCTATTGATATTAAAAACAGTTCTGTTGCCAAAGAGAACATTAAAGATTTGGTTAAGGAACGGAAAATTAATGCATCGTCTCTTTCAATAGAGGTTAATGCATTACTTCAAATATATCAAAAAACAAACTTTCTTAGTAAGAAGTATGAGAATAAGTGTAAAGAAGTTAGCCACCATATTGATGAGGGACATAAAATCATTGCACGCTTTGCACTTCACTCAAATAATGAAAGATCCAGGGTTAGTTTCTTCATAATGCTATTGCTTTTTGTTACTGTAATAATTTATTATCGACGTCGATCGAAAAAATTATGGGTTAAAATTTTCATAATTTCCTGTATTTTGTTTTTATATAAGAAGTTTTATTAAAAGTTTGTATTGTTTATAATTGCTTGTACTTGTATTCATAAGTTTTGAGAAATTTGGATATCCATCTGTATAAATTAATTTGATGGCAACATTACTTTAATATCAATGAACAAGGGCAAAATGTAATACGTAGCTATTGGGCAAAATTTAATATTGCCGTGGTTATAGGTTTAGTGGATGACATCATGACTTGTGGCAACTAAAATCAACGCATATAACACGCTCCTACGATAGATGTTATAATTAATTTATACCGTTGATGAAATAAAGATTTAAAATTGGCAAAATAACTCAAAGAAAAAGAAACTTTCTGGATGGAAATTAGTAGACAGCCATTATTAAACGAAAGCCTAAAAACAAGAGCAACCTTTTAAGGTATCATAAGAATCAGAAGACACTAAGTCCACCAATACTAATTAAAATTAGTATTTTAAAGTAGTTTTTTCATGAATTGAAAATATTGTGCTGTTTTTTTAAAATATATTTATTAATATTGGAACCGTAATTAAAGTGACTTTTATTTGCTCATGCGATACAAATATGGAAGAATTCATTTTCTGGTTCATCATTAAAAAAAAAAAACCCTCTAATAATCCATGCATTTCTCAATTTTAACAATTGAACACAATGTTAAATTCCAGTTTTCCGTCCAGCAGGTTGATGGAAACTTCAAGTGTTACAAACCGATAACGAAACCTTAAATAAAAATTTCATTATGATGCTAGAAATGATCACAAGATTTAGATTTTTGAAAAAAGAAAAACGAATTCAGCATTGAACATACGTTTAGTCTAAAGTAAAATATTGCCATTAGTAGACTAATCAATTTAATATACAAAGCAAATTCACATATCATATATGTATAAAAAGCATATGCATACAAATTATGAAATTAATTTGTTGATTTTTGTTTCTTGAATTTTGGTGGATCCGATCCAATATGAGAAATTTTAAATAATAAAAATAATAAAAATTTTAAATTACGCTTTGCACTTCACTCAAATAATGAAAGCTCCAGGGTTAGTTTCTTCCTAATGCTATTGCTTTTTGTTCCTGTAATAATGTATTAACGGGGTCGATCGAAAAAATTATGGGTTAAAATTTTCATAATTTCTTGTATTTTGTTTTTATATAAGAAGATAAAAAGATAAAATGTTAAAAAAATGAAAAATAAAAAGAAAAAAGAAAAAGGCAACTCCAAAGTTTTTGCTCTCTCTCTCTATCCTTCTTCTTCTTCTGCTTTCTCAATCTCATCTTCTCTTTGGATTATAACTTTCACTGTAGAAGAAGAAGAAAAAATGGAGCTTAATAAATGCCGAGTAAGTAGTGAAAGACTTTCGATGGAAGTGATGTGGGTGGTCTTTGTAGCTGTATTTGGACTTTTTTTGGAAAAGATTCCCAATTATATGGGACCAATGGATTTGGAGCTGTTAACAAGTCTTGGTTTTAAATTAAGATTGTAGTCTTTTCCACAAAAAAGTACAAATACAGCTACAAAGACCATCTACATCAATCCCTCAAAAGTAACTATCAAAGGTATCTCTCTTTCTGATGACGTACACTCTCAATCCAAAATAAAACTATCTTGAGTTCAAGATTTGAGGCATCAATAGCAACAATATATTAATGATTGTTTTATACAACTTTACATTTACTTTATTCATCCTATATCCTTTATTTTGCTTTATATTTTTCAAAATTATGTACTTAATATTATTACTGTAAAGTCAATCATTTAAATTTAGGTGTTTTTTCAAAAAAAAAAAAGCCTTTGAATTTTTTTGACAGTTTTTGCCTAAGTTGAATTTATTTATGTTTATCTTATTTTTTCTTATTAATTATTTTAAATTCATCTAATAACAAGTAGACTTGAAAAAAAAAGTAGTATTAGAGTGTTTGAAAAAGTAATTTTATAAAAAGTCTCTTAAAATTTTATAAATTTTGTAATTTGGTATTCCAAAATTGTTTATTCTCATGTATAATGACTAATTACAAATTTAAGTATTGAGTATCTTGGTTCTTTATAATTGTAAAATTCTGTGATTTATTAGAGCTTTTGTGCTTAGGTTCTTATATATATATATATATATATATATGAGGATGTCATGTGTCTGTTTCAATTACATATTGTTGCTCCTAGAATGTGATCTAATTTTAAAACAAAATTTGTTAGTTGCTAAGTTTTTGTTATCCACTCATATGTGATTGTTGTCATTATTCATTATTAACCTGTAAATATCTTTTATATTTCTCCTATTATTTCCATTGTACAGGTGTCCATCAGTAGTCTTCTACTTTAGCTCCAACTCTAATTGTATGTGTATAAATACACTTCAGTACATTAATAATAGTATGAAATATCAGTTTTCCTCATATGGTATCAGAGCCTAAGTAAAACCAAAACTAAAACAAATAAAAGAAATCACTATGACCACCACTACACCAGCTCTTCCTGTCACCACGAACCATCATTCATTCTCCGTTAAGCTCACCAGCAAGAACTATCTTGCCTGAAAAACCCAGTTTCTTCCTTTATTAAACTATCAAAATCTCATTGATTATGTTGATGGATCCCTTCCACGTCCAGCCTCACAAATCGCTAACCCTGAAAAATCTACATAATTGATCTCTAATCCTGCCTATCAAGCATGGTTCCAGAAAGATCAGATGTTACTTTGTTGGCTACTGTCTTCCCTATCCGATGAAGTTTTTCCCTATGTCACTAGATTGACATCTTCAGTTGAAGTTTGAAGTGCTCTTGCAAATACCTTTGGTGCAATCTCCCACAACAAACAGTTGCAAATAAACATTGAATTGCAGGAATTGAAGAAAGGAGACCTCTCTGCTTCTGCCTACCTTCAACGTGCCAAATCCCTTGTAGAATTGGCATCTGCTGGTCGTATCATGACCGCAGTTGAGTTCAGCGTCATTGTTTATTGATAAGTATGAATTATATAATATTTTTAGTGTGTTTTTAGGTGTTTAAGTTAGTTAATTTGGTTTAATTTTGTTTAGTTTATAGTTTAAATGTTTATATTTGTATTTTAGGAGTTAAATTCAAGTTTTGACGTGTTTTAGGCTTAGTTTGCAAGAAAAATGATTTAATTGCAAAAAAGTAAGAAGATTTGGGCTAAAATTGTGAAATTGGAAAAGTTATGTTAGAAAGACAAGTGTGCAGTCCAGAGAAGAAGTAAGTGGCTCGAATTTCTGGGACTTTTATATATAAAATGTGATTTGGAAAAATATTTATAAAAGTGGTGTGATATTAGGATTAATTTGGAGAATGGGGTGTTGCTTCAAAACCGTAGGAAGTACCTACGGGATTCAGCAGGTGGGGCCCGCAGAAGGACAAAATTTTCCTCACTGAAACCGCAGGTAGTACCTACGGGATCAGTAAGTGGGGCCCGCTGTTCCATCAACTCCGGATTATTCCCGTAGATCACCCCAATTCTTCTTTATAATTATTTCCTTGCCCATAATTTTTGTTTTTCCCAAAAATTAAATCACAAACTATATCATCACCATTCCATCTCGTATCATATCAATTTCACAATTATATCATGATGTCATCCTCCGTCATGCTAATCTACCAACATTAAATATATTGGACCATTACTATTTTTGAAGTTCATTTATTAGAAATTTTCAATTTTACCATACTAATAATGATATTTAATGAACTTAAATGAACTTCAAAAATAGTAATGGTTCAAAAATAGTAATGGTCCAATATATTTAATATTGGTAGATTAGCATGACTAAATATCATTATTAGTATGGTAAAATTGAAAATTTAGTTCATTAAATGTCATTATTAGTATGGTAAAATTGAAAATTTCTAATAAATGAACTTCAAAAATAGTAATGGTCCAATATATTTAATGTTGGTAGATTAGCATGACGGAGGATGACATCATGATGTAATTGTGAAATTGATATAATACGAGATGGAATGGTGATGATATAATTTGTGATTTAATTTTTGGGAAAAACAAAAATTATGGGCAAGGAAGTAATTATAAAGAAGAATTGGGGTGATCTACGGGAATAATCTGGAGTTGATGGAACAGCGGGCCCCACTTACTGATCCCGTAGGTACTACCTGCGGTTTCAGTAAGGAAAATTTTGTCCTCCTGCGGGCCCCACCTGCTGAATCCCGTAGGTACTTCTTACGGGTTTGAAGCAACACCCCATTCTCCAAATTAATCCTAATACCACACCACTTTTATAAATATTTTTCTAAATCACATTTTATATATAAAATTCCCCGAATTTCTTCTATTTCAACCAATTCAACTTATCAATTTGTAACTTGGCAACTAATAAAACTATACAACTTTACATTTACTTTATTCATCCTATATCCCTTATTTTGTTTTATATTTTTCAAAATTATGTACTCAATAAATGTTAATATTATTACTGTAAAGTCAATCATTTAAATTTAAGTATTTTTTCAAATTCAAAAAAAAAAGCCTTTGAATTTTTTTGACAGTTTTTGCCTAAGTTGAATTTATTTGTGTTTATCTTATTTTTTCTTGTTAATTATTTAAAATTCATCTAATAACAAGTAGACTTGAAAAAAAAGTAGTATTAGAGTGTTTGAAAAAGTAATTTTATAAAAAGTCTCTTAAAATTTTATAAATTTTGTAATTTGGTATTCCAAAATTGTTTATTCCCATGTATAATGACTAATTACAAATTTAAATATCACCTGGCCCGAAGACATCTAACGGACACATATCTTACACTTTTAGTTAAGTTTTGACTATAAAATCAATTTTTTGCTATTCCAGTATTTTAAATTTTTAAGTACACCTCTAAAAATATAAAAAATTAAGATATAAAAATAAAAATATATTTTAAATATATTTTAAAATATCATTTTTTGTAAATTTTAGAGAGAAATAGAAAAAGAAATTTGAAGATATATATATATATATACTGGTTAACTGTAGACTAACGGTTAATCGGTACTTAAAAATTAAAACCGTAACCGCTAACAAAAAAATATAAAAATTAAAAATCGTAACCGAATCCATCGGATCGGTTAACCATAAAATCGGATCGATTTTACTGTTAACCATATTTTTAAATTTTTTTGCTCACCTCTACTAAAAATATACATAAATATGCTAAATTAGATGGATTTACATGAAGATCCGTGTGACGCATGCCTGCTTTAAACCCCCCGGTCCACCATTTTGCGGCTGTACCCCGCTTTTAGGATCCTGTTCGGATCGTTTAGGCTTTTATTACCTGAGGTAGCCGGTTATTTTGCAATGGTCAAGAGATTCAACCCGATTCACCGAGTTTCGAACCTCAAAAAGGAATGAGATTGCATTTCAGGTTATTTCTATCCCATTATTGGTAATTGACTATCGGAAGGATTCCGTTAGTACCACAAAACAAAAATAAGAAGTCGACACCTAATAGACTATTGAAAAATGATGTTCTGACCTTATAAGATCAAAATTCAGAAAGAGCTCGAAATCTCACTGTTATTTATACATTTGATAAATATGACATAATTACTTTTAAATTAATTATTTTATTTTTTTTCTTATACGTATAATTATAATATAAAAAAATAAATATTTATCCAATCACATAAGAAAACTGTAAATTACGGCATACTTAAAATATAAAATGAGCATTTATAAATTGAACAGTTCATTAATATTTAATTATGCAGTCGGTGAGAAAGTTGGTCCACATATGCGAATTATTAAATTTTAATAGTCAACGAAGTTAATCCGTAGCTCTGCTTCTTTTTCTATTATAAATAAGTAAACAACTGAAGTTTGTTCTGATCAGCTTATTCATAATTGTTTTGTTTCAATTGTCCTTAGCTTCTTCATAATTGCTTCGTTTCAACTTTCAACTATTTTTATCGTTTATTCTTTCCACCACAAGAAGCAAAAACAGGTACTCTCAAATTCTTCTTCTTCTTTATTTTAATTAAGTTGCTGAGAAGAAGAAAAATGAATCCTAAAACTTTTATTTGTTATATATAATATTGCTGAATACTTAAAACAATTTTTATTAAGAGAAAAAAAAAAGAAGGAAACTTGAGGATCGGATTTTCAAATATTATTTGTGAGGATAATAATATTTTATTTAATTTGTAAAATTTGATGTTATGCGTGTTAAAATAAGGAATCAAAAAGAAATTGTTAGAGCAGAAGAGAGCATGAAAAATAATATTTTTAATGAATATATATTTTTGAAAATCAAAAGAGAATATTCAACGAGTGATTTGTTTTGTTTAATATTTGTTGTAGGTTTCATGGAAGGCGCACTACTTGGTGGACTGGCTTATGGAGTAACAGTTTTAGCGTACAAGGTGGGCAAAGATGCAGGTGGCGCAATCAGGGATAAATGCCATTGCATGAAGAACCGCAAGAGTAATTATGAAAAGCTAGAGAAGGAATTAGGGAAACTAATTGCTCTTGCTACTGATATTAACAACGGTTCTGTTGCTAATGAGAACATTAAAAATTTGAGAAGTCTTGAGGAATGGGAAAAAAGAGTATGGTCTCTTAAGAAAGAGGTTAAGGCTTTACTTGAGAAAAAAGCAAAATTTCATAAAGCCAAACTTAGTAAGAAGCTTGAGGCCAAGTGTGAAGAAGTTACCAAACATATTGATGAGGGACATAAAATCATTGAACAGTTTTCACAGCAGTGAATACCATTGTTTTTTCAGTATAATCATCTGTTATTCGAAGTTCAGTGGCCCAACTAATCTAAATTTGTAGAAAGGTGGACAATGTCAACCAATCCAAAAACTTATTAGTAATTAATGTTATATCTAGAGCTTCTAGAGAGTCATCTAAGGTCTTTTTTTTTTTTTTTAACCACAGAAAAAAAAAATCTTTAGCACCAATTATTATAAGCATTACTTGAATTAACAAACACTGATAGCGTAGCTTTTTAATGAATTATTCTCATGCGAATATATTTGATACCTGATACTATATTAGATAAGAGGATTGCAAATTATTTGAATTAGTTGAGAATCCCCACAATAATTGCCAACAATGGAGGAGAATCCCCACAATAACCATTTTGCATTTAATATTCAATTATTTACTCATTTCAACTAATTTAACCTTTATGATACTTAATTTGCCATTTTTTCCTCATTATTACGAAATTATAATGTTACCCCTGAATTTTTAATTTCTTTCATTTAAACCCTTGTTTCTTCTTCTTCTCTCATTTTCTTTTGTAAATTACTAAAATACTCAATTTTTTTCATTTTATTTACAATTATAGCACTAATTTTACATTTTACACTTATTATTCCATGTT
This sequence comes from Excoecaria agallocha, assembly GCA_037975025.1. Lineage (NCBI taxonomy): Eukaryota > Viridiplantae > Streptophyta > Magnoliopsida > Malpighiales > Euphorbiaceae > Excoecaria > Excoecaria agallocha. The sequence continues at coordinate 44,372,065 of CM075813.1, read as the reverse complement.
CATTTGATAAATTACGGTTTAGTCCCTAAACCTTATTTCATTCATAAATTTACATATAAACTCTCTTAATCCTTTCGTTTTACTCGGTTAAACAAAATTTACTTAAAATTTACCATTCTACCCTTTTTCTCATATTTTTTGTAATTTTACTATTTTGCCCTTTTCCTTTCAAATTCTTTCATTTATATACTATTTCTCTCCATTAAATTTTCTTTGCATTCTTTTACACTATTAATTCATATGCATACTTAACATACATAACATTAAATCAATCTCAATTAAATGGAAATTAAGGGATTATGTATCCACTTATCTTTTGGTGGCCTAAAATCCCTCATTCTTCCTTCTTCCTTCCTTTCTCCTCCTTGCCTTTCCCTTTTCCTATGATTTCCTTCTTTGGCCAAAATTCACAATGCAAGAAATCATCATTTTCTTGCTTCCTTAATTCAATACAATCACATAAATATAATCTACACATCCTAAATTACCTATTGGAATCTTTGAATTAAATTAAAAACTCCAAAATTACTTACCTCATTTTTGACACATAAACTTCTTCCCTTGATTTCTACCATTTCTAACCTTTCAATTGAAGAGTGGAGACCTCAATAAGCTAATAAAGGGCTATAAATAACTTAGGAAGGTTTGATTTGGTGGGATTAGGGAAAATTTTGAAGAAACTCCCATGAAAATGGAAGAAAAGCCATTCGGCCAAGGAGAAGAGAAGATAGATTGTGAGCCTTGGTAAAAATTCTGGAAATCAACAGATTTTTAAGGTATTTAAAGGGGCTGGTTTGGGTCAGGCCTAGTCCAACCAAAGTGGTTGGGCCTAATTAAAGCCCAAATTGATTTTTAAGCCCATTTGCATCTTAAAATTATTTCTCTCTCTTCCCAATTTCAAATTTACTTAAAATAGATTCCATAATTCTTAAAATATATAATATAGCTTTCATAAAATTTTTTGACTCAATCGAAATTCATTTCCTATCCGATTTCTAATTTTTCGATGTTACTGTAAAATCACTTTTTAGCTATCAGAAAATTCTAAATATCAATTAGTGCCTAACTGAAAATTTTTACAATTTTTGAAAACCATTTACTATTTTTAAAGCATCGATCAAATTCACGGTAAACCGGTAACTATTTAAACCAAAATCATCATTTTTGTCTTACTTCTCGTGTACAAACCTTAATAAACATACCCCCAAAATTCTTAAAATATGTTATTTAGATTTATGAATATTTTTGGATCAATCGGATACTATTTTCGATCTGATCCACTTTTACCAATCCGGTAGTCCGATTTTTCGTGTAGTAGGAAAATTATTTTTTCTTTACCATATGATTCTACATCTCATTTGAGGTAGATCTAAAAATTCTGGTAATTTTTATAGGTCATTTGTTATTTTTAAAGTTCCGATCAAACCTTAGTCAATCATGGTACCATTTGAACCGAAACTGTGATTTTTTCTCTTATTTTTAACTTTTGATTACGCATTTGACCTCAATTTCAGTTCAAATTATATTCTTGGGCTCATACTAACATCCTCTTTTCAATGGTCCAATAAAATATTTTTCGATTCCGAGGGATACTATACACCCCGGTGTCACTGTTCACTATCGAAAAATATTATTTCTGCCTAACCCGGTATTTGGGCCATTACAAATCTTCCTCACTAATAAAATTTCATCCTCAAAATTTACTCATGCATTATAATCACTTTATGGGGTATCCAATTCAATTACTAACCAATTCATTGTCTGTTAATTTTTATATTTTATGATCCCTGTGATCCAATAAACTTAGAAAATCCTTATATCCTCTCATATACTTATAATCACTCTTACCATTAATACTTATTCATGGCATATATATATATATCCTTAATACATTGCTCTGATCTTAGGACTGGTTAAACTTTTGCTCTGATACCAATAAAATTGTAACACCCTTATACCATTGTACTGTACGTACAGTGATCGGAAGTTAACAATTTATGACAATTACAATTGCTATAGTAAACAACACAGAAATTTTTTTTTTCTAAATCATCAATTAATTTCATACCAGTACATTCATACAATAGTAACAATAACAATTAATAACTACTCTACACATAATAGTACTAATACTTACACATAAAGCATGTAACTATCTATATCTAAGTCAGTTGCTTCGCTTGAATATATACATGCCATGTCTAGACAGTCACTCTAACCTTACATCACTGTCCTTGATTTTAGATGTTTAATTGAGTTTATTTAACTTTAATTTAGTTGAATTTTGGTTTGATTAGTTGAATTTGTATTTTAAGGGTTAATTGTAAGTTTTGATATTTTTCAGGGCCAAAATGAAGAAAGAATGGCTTAATTGAAAGAAATAAAAAGTTCTGGGTCAAATTCATAATTTTAGGTAATTGAAGCCAGAAAATCAACGTTCAGTCCAAAGATGTTTAACACTGCCGTGTATGAAATTTTAAACAGCCGCGTATGAAGAAAATAAGAAGAACGAGCCAATAGAAGAAAATTGCACAAGTGACAGTATGCCTGTGCATGGCCATGCATCACCAAGGCAAAATCTTCACTTGGTTGTGCATGGCTATTTAAGCTTATGCACGACCATGCATCTCAAAGAGAAAAAATATGCATGGTCTTGCGGCCCAAGTAGGCAACTATCACACGACAGTGCATCAGTTTCAATCTTCAACCTACTTGGCAGTGCATCAAGAATTCCAGTTCGACGAAACTTTCAATTTCAGCGGAGTTCTTTTCCTATTTTGATTCAGGAAGCTACAGAAGGGAGGATTCTTCTTCAACGCCTATAAATAAAGGACCAAAACACCAGAACATCATCAATTAGGTCTCAAGTAGAGACTTCAATAGTAAAACACAAATTAGTTTAGGTTTAGTTTACGTTAGTTTTTCCTTAGTTTGTAAATAACAAAGGCTTGGAGCAGAAAGTTTTCTCTGGTTTTCTGTACACAGTTGATCAAGGGAGCTTCTTAACTCTATGTTTTTGTCTTTTTTTTTCTCTAAATTTTACTTTAGTTTTCAATATGTTTAGTATGTAGTTTTCTTTACTTTTGCTAATGGATACTTGAATCTTTTATTTTTATTGTGATGACTTGATTGAGCTTTAATTTCAATATGAGTTGATTATTTCTTAGTTTTAAACGTATTCTTATATTTGATTGTGTTAAAATTAATTGTTGGTTTATTAAATTAACAACTAAAAATTGGTTTAGGCATTGTCACTGATTTGCATGTTTTTAGGTTAACTCTTTTATTGTCTATACATGATTATTTTTTGACTTTAAGATAATTATGTATTGATAATATTGGTTAAGATTGAGAGAGGAGGAACTAAGAATAAATTGGAGTTAAATTTACTTGCAAAATAGTTCAATTAATATTTAGGAAGTTAAAACTAAATTTTTATGCTGAGCATTAGATTTGTCTATGAGTTTAATACTAAGAATAATATTCTTGCATAAAGATATATGACTTTATTACTAATTTTTCCATAATCACTGGTGTTTCTATTGAATTTAAGTCATTACAATGAAAGTTAAGGTGAATAGTTCTTTCAGCAAGAGAATTTCAGTTATCATTTTTAATTCATGTTAGTTTAATTTTAGTTTTTGTTTTGTTTAATTATTTATTTAGTTTAATTTTTCCTTTAAATTAAAAATATTTGGGAAACAATCTCATATTAATTTAATTCACACATAGATATTATTCTTAGCAATCCATGTTTCCTTGGGTATGATATTTGGGGTCTTAATCTATATTTTTCTATATTACTAGTCAATCTAGTACACTTGCTAGATACCGATCAAGTTTTTGACGCCGTTACCGAGGAACAACAGTGTTATTTGTCTGATATCTTTGATTGAGTTAGTATGAGATTTTATTTTTTATTTTGCTTTTTATTTGGTGATTGTTCTTTGCAGAAAAAATTTGAGACATTCTTCAAGATGATGCAAGATGATGTCCAAAATTATGAGTTGTTCCTTTTGAAACAGCAAATGAATAATTTAATAAGAGACAGGGAAGAGATAAAGCTATTGCATGCACAATCACAAACTCGTTATTCACTATCTTTTGATGATTCTTTGAGTGCACAAATGGAAGAATTAAGGAGAGAGAATCAAGAATTGTAGTATTTAAAAGAGGCTTGTAACTCCAAAAATCAAGTTCTTCTTGACTTGCTTATGAGTAAGGAGAAGCAATTTCGGACTGAAAAAGAAAAATGAAGGGACACGCAAGAGGCCATTATCTTCGAAACTCAAAATATTTGTGACTTGCTTATAATGAATGAGAGAAATTTTTATGCTTAAAAAGAGGAGCTGGAGGCTATATTAAGAAGTCAAAAGGAAAAGTTTAGGATTCAAGAGAAAAAATTAAGGATTCAAGAAGAAAAGTTAAGGACTCAAGATGAGACAATCAAAAGTCAAAAAAATTTACTAAGGGATCAAGAAAAGAGCATTAATGATTCAGTCTGCTTGAAGGATGTATTTAGGCTACAAGAGCCGGTAGAGTTCTGTAACACCCCAAAAATTTTCGATTACGTGAATAGTACTTCCCGAGGTGAATAGTGCCACCCGGGGCCCACCGGGCCCATAAATTTTTTTTCTTCACCATAGAAAAGTGTTATTCATAACGAATCTAGTGTTATAATTTGGGCTGAAATTGAGGTCAAATAGGTCTCCAAAAGGGAAAAATAAAATAAATAACTGAACCGATATAGTTGACTGAAAACTTTGACTGGCTTAAAAATATTCCCTGGACTTCATAAAATTATTCCGATTGCATCAATTGACTAGAAATTATGTATATAAATTTTTGGAATGATAAAATGAATTTTTGAAGAATTTAAAAATTCAGCTTTCGAACTGATTAAAATTTACATTCGTGACTAGTTTGATATCGAAACGACCTCGGATTGATCCAAAATTTTAAGCATGGCCTAATTAACATTTTTAGAAATTTTTGGTATAATTTTTATCAAAAATTGACAACTAAAAGTGTATTGGCCAATTAAATGGTGACATGTGTCATTGGACCTGTATTAATTAATTATTGTAATAAGAGATAAGGCTTATCTCTTTATCAAAGACAATTCTTTGACTTTTGCCGTGGTTATCCTCTCTTTATTCTCTTCTTCATCTTCTTCTTCTTCTTCCTTTTTTCCTTATAAATCCTAAATTAATTCCTAAAATTTCCCAATTAAATTATTTTATCTTGCTTCCCTTCACCTTTGGTTGCTATGGGTGGTGAAAGAAGGTGAATAAAGTCTAAATCTTCAAGTGGTTAAATTGGTAAGTTGGGAAAAATTTAGTTTTATTTGATAATTAAAGTAATTAAGTGTTGAATTTAAGTTTGTATAAATTAATTTAGGGAATCAAGGTGATGAAAGCCAAGCTATGAAAGCAAAGGCAAAATTGTGTAAGTGAATAATTTTAAACCCTTTAATTTCATATATATATTTATAATTGTATATTTAATTAGAAAAAAAAATTAAATTATTAGATTAATTATGGATTAAATATCAAATTTAACTTAGAATTGAGAAATTGGAAGTTAAATTAATGAAATTATGAATTAATTAGTGTTTTGGGTGAAATATACAAAAATTACCGTATTTGTGAATAGTAACCGTATTTGTGAATAATAACTATATTTGTGAATAGTGACCGTATATGAACAGTGCCGTATAATGAACAGTACCGTATAAGTGAACAGTGAAGTATAAGTGAACAGTACCCTGTGACATAATTGAAATAATTGAAAAATAAATGATTGTATGGTTATTGTGATTAAATTGAGTAGAAAATATAAATTATAAGAAAATTTATGAAATTGGAATAATTGATCCATATGACATGTAAAAAGCATGTATTGAAAAGAAAGAATAAAAAAGAAATAAAATAATTGTAATTGAATCGTATGATTTTAATTGAAGAACTGTTATATTTGAACTACTGAGACTGTTTTTAATAATGTATCCTAATTATTACCATGAATCGAGAATGATGCATTATTGTAAACTGTATTAAATTGTAATTGTATTTTTTCTTTTACCATGAATCGATAATGATGCATTATTGTAAACTGTATAAAATTGTAATTGTATTTTGCCCTTAGTATTATGTGTGAAATCAGAAATTAGGATGTATATGGCTAGCCATAGGGACATTTCTGTAACCGCGGTAGCAAGTCATGGCAACTTGTATAGTGGTAACCTTGATATGGTTCCACGTCTGTATTGAAGTGTTTGGGGGAGGTAGCAAGTCATGGCGACTTGCATTGTGGTAACCTTGATATGGTTTCACGTCTGTATTGGTGTGTTTGGGGGAAAAAGAAAAAGAAAGAAAAAGAATATGTGTGTAATTGATACTACTGGAGTACTGAGACCTATAGGGTCTATAGTTCCGCTCATCCTAATTAGTGATATATTTTCATGCTATACTATGGGCAAGAGTATGAAAATACTGTATTGATTAAAGCATAAAAAGATACTGTATGAATATGGGCAAGAGTATGAAAATACTGTATTGACTAAAGTATAAAAAGATACTGTATGAATATGTCAAACGTATGAAAATACTGTATTGACTAAGGCATAAAAAGATGTTGTATGAATATAGCAAACGTATAAAAATACTGTATTGATTAAAGCATAAAAAGATATTGTATGAGTAAAAATGTAAAATGTGAAAAGCGAGAATAAATTACTGATTGGACAAAAGCATACTGAAAAATAAGGGCAAAAGCCTAAGAGAACTGATAAACAAAGAAATAAGAATAAAAATGCATTTTTGAAACTTTAGGGACTAAAGTGAAAATTAATTCCTATAGTGTAAAAATTTGAATTTAAAGTGATAAAATTTGAGAATAAATCTTGAAAAGCTATGATTGAAAGTGAATTTTTCAAGCAATGGCAAAATAGTAATTTTGTCAATAAAAGTGAAATTTAGAATTTAATCGAAAAATTTGTATTATAATGAAATCAACCGACAGATAATGAACTGTAGTGAAATTCTAGGGTTTTAAGTTTATGTTCACCACTAAGTACTTTTGTACTTAGTGTGTGGTTTTGTACTGCACGCAGGAGACAGATCGAGACTGAGATTGTACTGAAAGGGAATCGATGAAAGAAGAATCCAACATTTTGTGGTTTTGTTTAGCATGTACATATGGATGTTAATTTATATGACAAAGTTTTGGGGACTGTATATAGTTTTGGACCTGTATATATATGTGATGTACTGTAAATAAGTAGATGGGCTAAGCATAGGAATTGTATTGTATATATGTATGGTTATATGTAAAATTTTAGAAATGACCGTTGTTCTGTATTTGGCTGATTTTGTGGAGTATATATATAGATTGTGGAGGTTGGGTTGGATGTTGTGAACATTTTTGGGAGTGTTTTTGTAGCTGTTGCAGGAAAGCATAATTTGGGTATCAGCTGTTATGCTGCCCGAATTTTTGTAGATTAATGAATGTTACAGATGGATAATTTAATAATAATTTATGGAGCACCGCAGTAGAGTATGACACCGGTATTCGGACCAATGTCCGGCTATCGGGTGTTACAAGTTCATTCTAAATGAGCAAAAGGAGGAGTCATATTTTATTGAAGATATGAAATTTTCAGCTTTGATAAATTTTGACACTTTTTTTCTTCTAATGGGAGAAAATAAAGAGCAAAGTCTGGAGAGATCCATATTTAGATCACAAGCTCGACCACCCGAGAGTAACATGAGTCGAGCTGGGACTCAATAAACTAGAACTTCCCTAACTCTTTTCTTTAAATTTTCATCAATTTTTTTTTGATTTATGTTTTGTATGTTATTTTCAATAATTTGTTTTGCCATTTTTTAATTTTAAAGTTTAATGCATGTTTCTTATATTTATTGGTTTGTGTCCTTTAATTCATAAGTTTAAGATTTGGGTTTGAAAAAGAAGTTACTTCTAATGATTTTTGTGCTTCATGGTTAAATTTGAATTAGTAAGTACTTCTTGGGTAATTATAAGGATAAGATAATTTTTAAGGTAAGTGAATCACAACATAATTTTAACTTAATATGGTTTTATGTTTCTCGAGTTATTTAAATGTGAGTTTGACTATAGTTGCTTGGTGCTTCAAGACTTAAAGAAAAACTTTGCATATGCTGAGTTAAGAGTGTACTTAAAATGTAATTGATAGATTTGCATATTACTTGGCATAATTAAATTGGAGCTTGAAAATAATTTAGAAGGAAGAGGCATAATTAAGTATGAGTGGAGTTGTAATTTGTTTATATGGTTCAAAAATCAAATTTGATAGAGTTTCAGCAAAAATTGATTCAGTTTTGATATACATGAGTGCAAGTTTAATTATGAGTTCATATTATTGATAGGAGTAATTAAATTGTTGACATAATTAAGTTAAGACTTATGTTTTTTTATGTTGTTTTGTACAGGGAACTTTAAATTTTCAATAGCAGTAGCAAGGCCAGAAAATTATTTTTTGGAGTCCGGCAGCCAGCCGTGCTTTCGCGCACCTAACTGCCCAGCTTGCCATGGTCCCCGCGCGCCCTGCCTCTTGCCCTCGCGTGCCTAGGCATGCCTTTCCCCTTTGCATGCCAGTGTGTCCCAAACCTTTCTTCCCTATGCGGCCATGCATCCCCAGGCCTTTTCCCTTGCGTGCCCATGCGCTGCTCTCTGCCCTTCTATGCGCGACCGTGCAACCCCTTGCTTTCTCCCTCGCGCGGCCATGCACTTCGCAACTGCCCCTTTTTATTTTTTTCTTCTTTGCTTCCTTTCTATTTCAAGTTGTCGTGCACTCCTCTCTTCCCCAAGCCACACTCCTGCGTGCCCCCTGACTGCCTCGCCCTTTCCTCCCTCCACTTCATCTCTACCACCCATCACACCTTCACACACTCACATTGCACAACTACACTCACTTGATCAAAGCACTAACTCACACACTCACTCATTCATACACTCAAGCACACACTTTTGCATCAAAAAAATCAAAGTTCAATTATACTCTTGCATCAGTTCCTTCCTTACTGCTTCAGAATAAGGTTTTGGGTAGAAAATTTTTAATGAGTTCCTCGTTGCTTCAAAGCTTCAAGGGGCGCTGCCCCTTAGGAACCCAGTAAGGGGCATCTCCCCTTAACCACACCCGCTAATTGGCTAGCGAACTTCCTTGTTATCTAATTCTAGCGACTTAAATTTTATTCAAGTCATTATCCGACAATTTTGATACATCATTTTTTTTATATACATTCAGTTGAGCATAATATGGATGGCTTGATTTTCATTAATGTCTTTATGATGCATGGCATGACTAATTGGGACTCTTGCGATGAAGCATGTTACACTTCATTTCTCATCCAAGCACGCACCTTTCCACTAAGGTACACACACTTAGTTTTTCATTTGCATCGTTTACTTGATGAGCTTAATTCAAATAAATTAGTGTGGCTTCATTAGTGTTGAATATAAGTTTGCTTAGAACTTGATTTTAAGTTATGCATTGCATTTACTCTTAGCTACCTATTGTTTGGAATTGAACTTTATTGTTGGCTTGATATAGGTTGAGTTTGTATTTAAATTGGCTTATTTTATTTTGTGCTTACCATGATCAATTAAAATCTTTGTCTTTATTTTATTTAAGCCCAACCCTCACCAATTCACTTTTAAACTTGAGTTTATGCATTCACACACTGTCCATTATGTAACATATTGATATTATGCATTCAGTACTCAAGTAAGATTGGGCCCTTGCATTTCTTCACGTAGTTACCATGCTTATTCAGTCTTGATTTTTGCACTATATTGGTTCTAGAGTTGTGCATTAAGCTAATACTTTTGATGCTTTGCTGAGGATAACAAAATTTGAAAAAGGGGGGATAGAGCTCAGCTGAGCTAGATTTTGAAGATCAAATTAAGAGAGTTATCTTACCTTGCTATTTTTCTTACTCATGAATTGTGTTAGTTATTTTGTTTTAGTCGGTTTGTTTTTGTTTTTGTTGTTTAGTTTTGTTTTTAGTTTGCAATGTTTAGTTTTTTATTTTGCATGTTAGTTAAATAGGTTTAATTCATTTATCATATATAGTACATTTAGCTTAGTTTTGCCCTAATTTTTTTCTCAAAAATTGAACATATTGAACTTTAATTAAGAATGTGTAATATTTAAAATTCTTGTTTAGCATTAGGACAAGCATGTTGTTTGATAAATTTCTAGCTAGTCTAACATTCAATTAGACTTATATTTGTTAGTTTCTATATTTTTGAGCACTTAAAACCAGTTTTTGAACTTAAGAAAAATAATGCAATGAAATAGTTGAGTAAGGAATTTTAGAACACTATAATTTTTCTCATCATCCTTCAAAGTATAAATGCGACTCAAAACAAGCTAGAAAGTGATATAGGCAATATTTTTCTTGTTCGAGTTATATCTTAACTTGTTTTCCTACCTTATATGCATATTTATCCCTTGTTAGCCATTTTGAACCAAATGATGTATGCTTAATGCACGCCATATTATTCTTGTTGCACTTATTTATTAACCATATAACCTAAAAAGTTTTTATCTTCCCTTCTAAATTTGGCCCACTCTAGGATTGGGATAGATTAATAGGAATCGGGTATCTTGATGGGTGTGGTAAGATGTTTTTGATTTTATTGTCAAGGGTTATAGATGAAGTTAAGTAAAAAAAATGGAAATTCCTTATGATTACCTATGTTATTATTGTATTTTTCAACAACAATGCTAGTTCTAAAAAAAAAGAAAAATGAGGAAAAAAAAAGAAAGAAATATTGCAATAAAGCTAGCATATATATATATATGGCAAAAATCTTAAGTGTGGGATATTTTACATGGGAAATCAATTGTGACTTCTTCTAAAAAGGGCCATGAGTTGTGAAATTGAGATAATTATAATAGTTTTTCTCTCTTATAAGAGCTTTGAATTATGAAGGGTTGAGAAATCTTGGCTAAGTTCTTTATTGCTTAAGTTAATGGGATGAAATTTTAAAAATATTAGTCTATTTTATCGTAGAGTGGCTATTATTGTTGTTGATCTTTTATCCATTCTTTGATAACCAATACCTTAACCCCATTACAACCTTTAAAAGATCTAAGTGATTTCAAGTTTTATTTTTGAGTTATTTAACGGAGATGACCTTTGGATTCCGATGCTAAATGAAAGGCTTATGGTGTTTTTAGAGTTTTAAGCGTGAAACCATTTGTACACTTAGGTGTACATTCATTATAAACTTCACTATAAATTTGCATTGATATTTTGATTTTTGAAAAATGCTTAAAATATTTTAGTCTTTTATACACACACAAGGAAACTAACTTATATTATCTTGTTTGAATTTATTTTAGTTGAAATTTTATTAAGTGCTTTTGTTAATTGTTAAACTTGGTTTTGAAATGCATGATTCTTTATTTGAGTTTGATTATTTTAAGAAGTTGGATTGTTTTAATTTGCTCAGGGGGCGAGCAAAGTCTAAGTGTGGGGTATTTGATAATTGTGAATTATATGATATTTTTAGTATGATTTTAGGTGTTTAATTGAGTTTATTTAACTTTAATTTAGTTGAATTTTGGTTTGATTAGTTGAATTTATATTTTAAGGATTAATTGTAAGTTTTGGTATTTTTCAGGACCAAAATGAAGAAAAAGGGATTAATTGAAAGAAATGAAAAGTTATGGGTCAAATTCATAATTTTGAGGAATTGAAGCCATAAAATCAATGTTCAGTCCAGAGATGTTTTAACACTTCCCGTGCATGAATTTTTAACGGCCGCATATGAAGAAAATAAGAAAAACGAGCCAAAAGAAGAAAATTGCACAAGTGACAGTATGCCTGTGCATCACCAAGGCAAAATCTTCACTTGATCGTGCATGGCTATTTAAGCTTATGCACGGCCGTGCATCTCAAAGAGAAAAAAACTTGCATGGTCGTGCTGCCTAAGTAGGCAACTATCACACGATAGCGATAGTGCATCAGTTTCAATCTTCAACTTAGCCGTGCATCAAGAATTTCAGTTCAATAAAACTTCCAAGTTCAGCAGAGTTCTTTTGCTATTCTGATCAGGAAGCTACAGAAGGCAGTATTCTTCTTCAATGCCTATAAATAAAGAATCAAAACACCAGAACATCATCAATTAGAAATCAAGCAGAGACTTCCACTACAAGAAAAAGGGGTATTAGTGACCAAAATTAACGAAGGTAAAAATTTTCGGTCCCTAAACATATAATAATAGAGACCGGAATTTTTCCCCTTCATCCACCCTCATTTTTGGGCAAGTAAACAGGGAAGGTAAAAACTTACGGTCTCTAAAACTGAAAAATCCGGTCCCTAATCGTGAAGCTATGCGCGGGAACATATACCGCTTTTTCTTTTGGCCTTTAGAACCATCTCGTAAAAATACTTAAAAGAAGCCCTAGATCTTTCTCCAGCAGCAGAAAATGAGATTCTAGGTCGTCTACTCTCCGATAAAGCTCTGTATCCTCCTCCCAAAATCCCTAAACTTGCTTCTCTCTCTCTCTCTCTTTCAATCGCAATTCACTCTGTACTTACGGCAGCAAAGTAAAAAGAAACAAATCGAACAATGGCCACTGCTACCGATCTTTACTATAGCACCAAAGATAGAGAAGAGGAAGACAACGCCCCCCACGCCGATGATGAAGACATCGGAGATCAGGTTGCTTCCATCGTTAAACTTGAAGAGGTAATTGTCTCCACTGACGAGGAAGATGAGGATCCTATAGTCGATCTGTATGCTTTCTTTCTCTTCTATACTCTTTCTAGGGTTTGTTCTTTTTTTTGTTTGATATTTCTTGCAAGAAACATGTTAAATGTTACTGAGTTTTAATTTTGATTCGAATAGGAAAGCAAAGCTGTATCGATTTGATAAGGATGGGAACCAGTAGAAGGAAAAAGGAGTTGGAAATGTGAAGCTATTGAAGCACAAGGAGTCTGGCCAATCTAAGACTCTCAAGATCTGCACTAATCATCTAGGTTTGATTTCTTTCTCTTTTTCTCTATTTAAATCTCTGCTCATTTTCTTTTTAATTGTTTAACTATTGATCATTGTGGTGGGGCTGCAATTTCTTGGTCTTTTTATGTTCTGCTGCCTCTGTATTGAAGAACTAAAAAAGATTCGAAGACTGAAGTATTGGCCGCTGGATCATATACTGGTTGATAAATACAAATTTTTTGAGACTGATGCTCGGGAGTTTGCAGAATTTCTTTGTCCCCTTCTCGATTCGGCCAACTACTCATCAGTGTCTGCAACACTGATTTATTTGGTATTCTTATTTGTGATCTGTCCTGTATTCTTAGCTGTGTTGATATATGGGTGTGTTCGATCTTTGGATTAGCTTTATTTCTGCTTGATAATTACTTTAGTTTGTTGTTAGTCTTGATTTTTGTGATCTACTGCTTGTTGTAACACTAAAGATTTATCAACAATGGAGATCCCTTAAAGCAGTACAATGTAGTCTATTTTTGTACTTATTTTTTGATTTTGGTGTACAACAGGCATACCGGCTTGACTGAGAGATTTGAACTCTTCATCTGCGGTCGAGAATTAGCCAATGCATTTTCTGAATTGACTGATCCTATGGATCAGGTAAGTGTTAGCATAATTTATGTATGTTTGCATTTGCGACTCTTTCCTCGGTACGACCATTAGATGTGCTGTCAAATGATAGGTGATTTTGTTGCCTAGGTGGGTTATTGCAATGCAAGCTTATCTTTATTTTTTTAATGGTTTAATCCATTACAAAAAATTGCAGTAAAAATGGTAATTTGAAATGCTCTTTCCTAGACAATGGAAGTGAGAAATCCATTGACCCTAATGATCATTGTTCCGCCAATGATTCCATTGTTGCAATTGAAGTTGACATATGCGTAGACCCAATCTTTACCTTTCTACCATTTTCGCTCATTATTTGGCGTGTCTAGCATCACACAGTATCACATCTCATTTCTTTATCGTTATTAGTAGGTAGTGCTTTCGTCGGGAAAGACCTATATGCTTCAAATTTAATTGTTGAAGAATGAAATTAGTATAATGAATGCTAGCTCACAACACAGTTGACTCAAATGATAGTGGCTTTTCGGGAATGTTTTTTTTTTCTTTTTAATTATCTTCTTAATAAGTGTTGTTAGAACTGGTGTATTAAGAAGCTTCCGAGTTTAAAACATTGGCATTTAGCTTTGGTGCTCCCTAGACTTCTTGGGCAGCCAGGAAAGGTGTCATTATGGATCAAGGGTGTGTTGAATGGTCCTGACGTGTTATTATCCCCTTTCACAAACTCTGACATGCAATTGTAATAATGTTCATGGTAGTTTTCTTTTCCTTTCTTCTTATGCTATCTTGTTAATGTAACTGCTCGTACCTGAATTTGAAACATGTACTGTTCATGCCCTGTGCATGTTCTCTCTCTCTATGCCCCTGTGTCTATCCTTCTTTTTCTATTAGATCATGCAACAGATAATTAGGTTTGTGAAATGATCATCAATCTGATATCTCAACAGAGAGGACGCTTGGAATGCTTGCTCCAGCTGGTTTGTATCTTGGTGGCACAAAATACATAGAAATCTAGCTTTTCTGTCATTTGGGTATGTGCTTCAGTTTCTATCCATATATAAGCTATCTATAGTAGCAATCCTCACTTTGCATTACAGTATTAGTCATTTATTTGGTAGTCAATACATTTAATCAAAGCTAAATTCTGCAAATACAAAATTTCTTATTTATTATGCTCATTAAATAAAATGCAAAGAATCATAGAATTCTGTTCTTATTTCCAGTATGGAACAACCAATACAAATACATGAAGGTTGGGATCTCTTATAAAATTCAGTACTATATTTTTTTCATATCTTATTATCATCATTTATTTTTGTTTTTACAATTCTGCCAACAGTTTGTTGTTTTCAAATAATAAATACTAGAAAAACCTTTTTATTTTTTTTTCTTTGGCTGAGTTTTCAACTTCTCATTGTTGTATATTTGTATATTTACCATGTTATATATTTGTTTCAGATTGCAGATGCTCTCTACTGTAATGCTTTTTTGACTTTAAGCATTCTACAAAAGCTTGGTGTTGCTGCTGATATCTTTAACCTTTGGTTCCAAATGCTGCAACAAGTGAAGAAGAGTGGTGTAAGAGTTAATTTTTAAAGGTATCTGATGTGCTTCACTTATCGGTCATTGGCTTCAAATATGTAATATGCCTTGGTTGGTTTTATGATTGTTGAGTGATTTAAAATACTGTACTCTTGCATTGATTTTGGTGTACTCTAAATGTTTCTTTCAGGGAGTATGACAAGAAAGTTTGCTGCTTGGGCTTGATATCATTGCTTGCACTTCCTGTAAATTAATTACTAAGAGAGGCTCCGGATAATGTTTTCAGGGCAAGGTCTTTGCATTATGAACACTCTTGATTGCTCTTGATTTGAAGGACAGTCTATTGATTTTGACCTTCATACGAATGTTGATGATTAGTTTGTTAGGAAATTGTAAAGATCTATTTTGTTAGATATTAATTTTAGGAAGATGGGTTGTATAAACAATACTTTGGGTTATATATTGGTTTTTTTTGGATGTTAAACTCTATTTGTAATGAATTCATTGCAAATAATATATATATATATATATATATATATATATATATATATATATATATATATATATGAAAGTATAAGATTATTATTTATATTTATATCTATTATATATGAATTGTATAATATAATTGAATTTATAGAATTAGAAATTTAGTTTTTGTTAGTCTTTTAGTGATAGAATTTATGGTCCTTAAAAGCTAAATAAATCACAAGAGCTTACTTATCAGAGACAAAAAATCTGGTACTTAATAATTTTTAGGGACCGGATTTTTGGTCCTTAAGATTTTGGTCATGCATTTGATGCTCTCCATCAGGAACCAGAAATCCGGTCCTTGATACTGTTTACTGACCGAATTTATGGTCAGTCGTTAAAACTTTTAAGAATCGGTTGGTAACCGGTCTTTATTTCTCATTAGCGGTGGAGCCTATAACGACCGGATGGCGACCGGATTTTTCGGTCCTTATTGATTTTTAGGGACCGGATTGGTACTTTTAGGGATCAGAATTCCCATCCTTATAGGTCTTTTTTCTTGTAGTGTTCAGTAGTAAAACACAAATTAGTTTAGGTTTAGTTTACGTTAGTTTTTTCCTTAGTTTGTAAATAGCAAAGGCTTGAAGCAGGAAGTTTTCTCTGGTTTCTATACACAGTTGATCAAGGTAGCTTCTTAACTCTATATTTTTGTCTTTTTTTTTTTAAATTTTGCTTTAGTTTTCAATATATTTGGTAAGTAGTTTTCTTTACTTTTACTAATGGGTAATTGAATCTTTTAATTATATTGTGATTACTTGATTGAGCTTTTATTTTAATATGAGTTGATTATTTCTTGGTTTTAAATATATTCTTATATTTGATTGTGTTAAGATTAATTGTTGATTTATTGAATCAATAACTAAAAATTTGTTTAGGCACTGTCACTAATCTGCATGTTCTTAGGTTAACTATTTTATTGTATATACGTTATTATTTTCTGACTTTGAGGTAATTATGTATTGATAATAGGTTAAGATCGAGAGAGGAGGAACTAAGAATAAATTGGAATTGAATTTACTTGCAAAAGAGTTTAATGAATATTTAGGAAGTTAAAACTAGATTTTTATGCTGAGTATTAGATTTGTCTATGAGTTTAATACTAAGAATGATATTCTTGCATAAAGATATCTGGCTTTATTACTAGTTTTTTCATAATCACTGGTGTTTCTATTGAATTTAAGTCATTACAATGAAAATTTAGGTGAATAGTTCCTTTAGTAAGAGAATTTCAGTTATTATCTTGTTTTTAATTCATGTTAGTTTAATTTTAATTTTTGTTTTATTTAATTATTTATTTAGTTTAATTTTTGCCTTCAAATCAAAAATATTTGGGAAACAATCTCAGATTAATTTAATTCACACATAGATATTATGCTTAGTAATCTATGTTCCCTTAGGTACGATATTTGGGATCTTAATCTATATTTTCCTATATTACTAGTCGATCTAGTACACTTGCTAGATACCGGTCAAGCAACACTACGTGCTTAGCATTAAAAATGCCCAGTGGTGGATATAAATCCCAGACTTTCCAAAACAGATTCATTCATGCACACACAAGAACACACATTACATTTTTTTTGTAGCCTTATTCATTTGAAATTTTACTTACCTCTTTCTTTAACTTTCGATATTACTAATTCTTTATTTAACAGTTGCTTATCCTATCTTTTACTTTGCATTTTTACTCTGTCATTACATATATTGGCTTTGACCTTAATTACTTTACATTTCAGTTGGTTGTCAAAATACTTTCAGCAATTATTACTTTTCTTATTAGTTCAGTTGGTTATTATACTTGGATCATTTTACATTAATTTCAACACACTTAGTTGTAACTATTTTTAATTTATTTCGGTTACCCTTAATACATTACATTCCTTATGTTA
The DNA here is from genome assembly GCA_037975025.1 of Excoecaria agallocha. Classification (NCBI taxonomy): domain Eukaryota; kingdom Viridiplantae; phylum Streptophyta; class Magnoliopsida; order Malpighiales; family Euphorbiaceae; genus Excoecaria; species Excoecaria agallocha. Next base: position 44,354,495 of record CM075813.1, on the reverse strand, counting down.
ATAGAAGCAGTAACTTTTATTTCGATTAATTTCTGCTTTTTAATTTAATTAAACTTTTACTTTAACTTACTTTCATTTTCTTTATACTCTTTTTGGTATTAACCTTTCTTTGGACCATTAAACAATTTACAGTCACACACTATTTTTGTTGTCAAATTTCATCATTTCTTATATCTTTAACCTTTATCTTTTACCGTTACGTTACTTAATGATTCCTTGTTCCAATCTTTGTATTTGTACTATACTCATTACTGAATTTTCTTTATATTTTGTCATCTTAATAAATGCCATATTACTGTCAATTTCAGCATTACAATTATCATTAACTTACACTGCTGCACTACTCATTATTATCATTATCCATTATCATTACTTTCTTACTTTTATTTTAATCTACATTTCAATTTCTTGATTACGATCCATTTTACGATTTAGTTCTTGAATTTTCATTAGCTTACAATTCGGTTCAATTTTTACTTTAGTATTTGCAATTATAACATTACTTAACTGATTTCATTATTCCTTTTTGTTCACTCACTTTAGTACAGTTTAGGCAATTCAGTTCCTATATTAAATTTATGTCCGAGAGTGTGAGCACTACTTTAATGAAACCTTTGCAACAATATTGGGTATACATTTTCATTGGTCAGTATTATTCCATTCATTTTCATTGTAATTCATTATTTATAGGGACCATTTTTTTTTTCGATTATCTACTATTCATTTTTCTATCACATTACTGCCCTTGTACTTTTACTTTGGTAATTAACTATTTAGTATTTTATCAAATATTTCACTATACCATTTATAATTAATTTTTCTTTCACTTTATTATTTTTCATTCCTTTATGAACTATTTAATTCTTCTTTCTTTGATTTGCCCCTAGTATCAATCCGATAAGAATCTTTGAACCGGATACATAGGATCAGTACATTTAGAGTGATTTCGAAGAATCACCCGAACATTTACATTCCATTCACATTTTACTAAAGCAAGTAGCCATGACCCGCGCCACTACTATACATTTAATATCCTTATGGTTTTCCAACTATATCCTGTACTAGATTTAACTACTAGATTACTACTAAGGGCAACATTCAATTAATTTTCATTCACTTTCCAGATCATTTTTTTTTCATTTTCAATTTAATTGCTGACACATTTGGCTTCAATCCTTCAGTACTCGTTTGAACTTCCAAACAATTTATATACCTTTGATCAATTATGCATTCATTCATTTTATAATACTTATTTCCTTTCAGTGTGAATTATATCATTTTCCTTTTCGCTTGCCTTAACATTTCCAAGGTATTAATTTTAAACAACATATACACAACTTAAAACTCATTTAACTATTTTCTCGTACATATATATATATATATATATATATATATATATATATATATATATATATATATATATATATATATATATATATATATATATATATATATATATATATATATATATATATATATATATATACATCTAATACTCTCAATATTTTGTTTATTGAGTATTATCATTATTATTCCAAATTTACAGTTTTTCCTCATTATTGTTAGGCAAATCTTTAACCTTGCCATTTGATATTGTTTAGTCATTTAGCTGTCACTCCTAACAATTTATTTAATGACTTACATGGGGTAATGGTGTATTTGAAAGCTTTGAGATCGAGTTTAGCATATCAACAAATAAATTTTATGTAATCCGTGATTAATGAAAAATTTACTTACATGCAAAATAAAAATATTTTTTTTAGGATTTTGATCATAATTAATGAAATTAAAAATACTAAAAATTTTCCAACAAAATTACAAGCACAAACATATGTCACACACCTATATAATCTATTGCCATGATTCGATTATTTTGTAAGCTTGAGCCATTATCTAACCATAATTTTTTTTTAAAGAAGATGAACAAAGGTTACAAAAACAAAAAATACTAGCGAATATAAGAAACGCTAGCAGGATCATGTTGAAACCAATTGCCAATCCCATGAAGAGTAGTTTTGATAAAAAAAAACCCAAATACATAATAGCCATTTAAAAATCAATCATGTCAATTCATAAAAAATAAAATAGATACGGAAGCGTACCTGAATCTATATCCATCAAGGATGCGGAGGTTTTATGGTTTCTAGTTGGCACATAGATCTAAATTTTCTCTAGGGTGATGGGATACCATAGAAAAATAACATATTAGAATTAGGGTTAGGGTTAGGGTTAGGGTTCTCTGTGCAACCAGGACCACAACCTATTTACATGTTGACTTATTTTCTAACTAGCCCATCATAAATTAGATTAAGTCTTTTAGGTTTCTACACATTACGAAAGAAATGAAACAATATTTTGTCATACTATATGAATGCACAAACAATTAACGAATTATATAATAAATTTTGATTTTTTTCTTCAATAAAATATTGTTCTGTTGAACCGTTGATTCAGATTGTCCATTATACCTATAATATTTATGATCTGTTACCCTATCATTTATACAGCAAGAAACTGTGAAATTGTTGATCCCCTACTATAAATTTTCCTCTTTTAAAATGTGTATTAAAGAAAGACCAAGACCGATCTCATTATTAAACTAAATTTAAATGTTAATTAAGAAAACTTCAATTAAACTCCTAATATTTCTTTCACTTATTAATTTTCAATTAATTAAGTTATAATCAATTGCATCAGCATATGTAGAGCATATGTCTTGCATGTGCATAAGCAAATAAATTCTTATCTAGATGCGGTCCATAATTTTTATTTTTATTTTTTATGGACCAAATCAATGATAAAAACCTATGCATACTCACTACTACCATATCTATTTTTTAATTAACTCATCCTATGTGTCAAATTTCAATTGATTTGGTCCATGAAATTTTTAATGACCCAATCTAAACAAGATCTTTCCTGCTTATAAGCAAAGTTAATTTCTTGTAATATCATAATAATCAACTCTATCAGGACATTTGTAAACGTAATTCTCTATTTTTTTTCTTTATCCTTTTTTGTCCATATAATTAGTACTTAAGCAGAAAAAAAACATAGAAATTAATATTTTTTCTTTAAAAAATGAGTTTAAAAAATCCTATATAGCTGTTTGAATATATATATATATATATATAGGGAAACCAAATTGCCCAAGTGACAGGTATATATTTTCGATTTCCAGATCCAATGTATTAACTGTGAATAAATATAATGCACAACACCTTAACTGCTGAATGGTTCGATTAGGTTTAGATTAGTCTAATCTAATACTTGCAGAGAAGTCTCTTCTGTTTCATTAATAAATTACAACATTTATGTGTGTGTGTGTATATATATATATTCCTTTGACTTTAAGTAGTGGCTTGGCTATTTCTATATATATCCTGGCGATATGAATTTTTTAGTTCTCATTTTATATTTTATTTGCCTAATTCAAGTCCACAATGAATTTTTTTTTTTACAAAGAAATTTCAAGTTAGCATTTATGGCAATGCCTGTTTTTCGTTCAATAGATTATTAATTTACAATTTTAGTGATGACCGTCAAGACTTTCGCAACTAAAAGTCTAAAATCATCGCATATATATAATAAAACAAAAGGCTCCTTCCACTTGTTACAATTGATCTATAATATTAAAATGTAAATAAAAAATCTAAGGGCCTTTTTATTTACAAAAAAACTACTTCAGTTTTTCAAAAAAAATTTACACAGAAAATATAAAATAGAGATTATATTTATTTTAGTCAGTTTTCTAAAATAAAAAACAGAAAATGAATTTTTCAATTTACCAAAATAAAGAATAAATTAGAAAACTAATAAAAAATATTTTTCAAATTTTCTGAATAATCTTAATACACACACACGCACATATATATATATATATATATAAATGTACATACGTACATATATACATGTATATATATGTTTTTGTATGTGCATACATACATAAGTATATGTATGTGTACGTATATATAGTACATGCATACATATGTACATATGGATATGTATATATATGTATGTACACACATACACAACACACACACATATATATGCATATACATATACATATGTATGTATGCACATACATACATATATATTTATGCACTTATATGCATATACATACATATACATATACATGTATCTATATGTGCTTGTATGTGCATACATACATACATACATATGTATATGTAGGTGTATGAGTATGTATGTACATACATATATATACATATGGATATGTATATATGTATGTACCTACATACCCATACGTCTACATGTATATATGTAATACATTTACATACATATGTATGTATGTGTATATACGTGCATATATTCACATACATATGCATATACATTTACATATACATATGTATGTATGTATGTATGTATGTATAGTGCACGCATGCTTGCTTATATACATACACATATATATACATACATATATACAGAAAATAAATACTCTAATTTTTCATTTGTTGATAAATGAACGCATTTTTTAAATTTTTTATAGAAAATAAATACTCAAATTTTCTAAGAAAATATAAAACAGAAAACTATTTTCTGTAAGTAAACGCACCCTAAAAGTGGCAAAAGACAAGAGAAAGAAAGACAAATTAAACTTCCTATGGAAATTTAAGTGGAGAAGAATGAGAATTTTCAACTTTGTACAATCGATTTTGAAAAGAAAGACTAATCTTTTACATATTAACGAACTGAGAAAAGAGTACTGAAATAATATTTTAAAGTATTTTATTCACAAATCGACATTTGATTATAATTTGCTGATAAAACACAAAAATGAAAGTATCTTTCCTCGATTCATTTTCTGCTTAATCATAAAGACATCATAATTCATGCACTTTTCAATTCATATAGGGAAAAGTCTTTCAATTCATAATGTATTTATATATTATTATATATGAAACAATTTCACTTCATATTGTACTTACAGATTTTTTTTTGATAAGCTGATAAGTTTTATTGATGATCAAAGCATAAGCTTTACAAGAAGAACAAAACCCAACAGACCCGAACAGTTACAACCAAAAGAGAAAGCCAGAGCTTTCAAAGCAACAGAAGAAACCAGCAAGAAATATAAGGAAGAAAAACGGATCTGTATAGGGTAAGTTGCAGAAGTAGCAGGGGTACCAACCGGACCACATACACAAAGACAAAACCTGGCTCCAACCAGAAATAACAAATGTGTTGGAAGTATTGGATTAATTAAAAACAAAACAACACACAGCACTCACACAATCAATTATGAGATGAAAAGAATTTGAGCTGAAGAAAGATGGCTTTATATTATTCTCACTCTTTCTCGTGTATTAAAACAGAACACAGAGAAATCTTTATATAGAAAAATACAAAAACAGTTAGGTGCATAATCTGCAGCCATTATTTGTTGCTGAAGAATAGGACTTTTAAAAACAACCTAACTACTTCCTAAGGACTCGGTCACTGAGTTTGAATCAATCTTCAACATCCTCCCTTGATTCAAACTCGGTTAGACCCAACTTCTTCCTCAGATACACAAACTTCCCATAAGGCAGAGCTTTAGTTAGAATGTCAGCAACCTGTTCGTCAGTGTCACAGTGCTCCAACTTCACTTCTTGCTTGGTTACTAGCTCTCTCAGAAAGTGATGTTTGATTTCAATGTGCTTGGTCCTGCTATGAAACATAGGATTCTTGCTGAGTGCTATAGCAGAGATGCTATCACATTTGATTATTGTTGCTTCTGTTTGTTCATGTCCTAGCTCAGCCAACACTTTTCTCAGCCAAACTGCTTCACACACTGCACCAGTCCCTGCTATATATTCTGCTTCACATGTTGACAAGGCCACTGTATTTTGTTTCTTTGAGTTCCATGTCACAGCTCCTGAACCAAAAGAAAAACAGTACCCAGACGTGCTTTTTCTGTCATCAACGCATCCTGCCCAATCGCTATCAGTATATCCCATTAACTTTAACTCATTTCCGTGGTTGTACAACACTCCAAGATCAGTTGTTCCTGCAATATATCTCAGGATTCTTTTTACCGTTCCCATGTGATGCTTGGTAGGATTATGCATAAATCTAGATACTACTCCAACTGAGAAAGCAATATCTGGCCGAGTATATGTCAGATAAATTAGTCCACCTACCACACTTCTGTACATCTTCTCATTTATTTTCTCTAATCCATCTTCACCCTGCAACTTCTCATTCACATTCATAGGCGTATTGATTGCTTTACATTTAAGCATTCCTGTTCTTTTTAAGAGACCTTCAGCATACCTTTTTTGAGAGATGAAAATTCCTTCCTTCCTTTGCTGCACCTCAATTCCAAGAAAATAATGCAAAAGACCCAAGTCAGTCATTTCGAACTTGCTCTTCATAGCCTCTCTGAACTTGTGTACAGTTGCATTATTGGAACCGCAATATATCATGTCATCTACATATAAGCACACAATTAGTATGTCAGCTCCTTCTTTCTTCACATATAGTGTTGGCTCACTGTTGCTCCTTTTAAATCCATACTGAGAGAAGTATTCATGAATTTTCAGGTACCATGCTCTTGGCGCCTGTTTAAGCCCATACAAAGCTTTGTGCAGCCTGTACACCTTCTCTTCTTCATTTTCTTTAATATATCCATCTGGTTGTGTAACATACACCTCCTCATTCAGCTCACCGTTAAGAAATGCTGATTTCACGTCAAATTGGTGCACCTTCCATCCCTTGTATGCTGCTACAGCCAGCACTACTCTGATAGTCTCAAATCTGGCCACAGGAGAGAAGGTTTCTCCTACATCGATCCCTGGAATCTGCGAGTATCCCTTAGCCACGAGCCTTGCCTTGTGTTTGTGAACCTTGCCATCTGCGTGGTGTTTCGTTTTGAAGATCCACTTCAGCCCAATTGCACGCTTTCCATGAGGCAAAGTTGTCAGCTCCCAAGTGTGATTCCTTTCGATGGCGTCTATCTCTTCTTTTATAGCTTCCTCCCATTCTTTTTGTCCCGCTGCTTCTTCATATGTTGTGGGTTCAGCAGTGAATAATGCAAAAGTGCAGGATTCATATATATCACTGAGTAACCTTGTTTTTGCTGAGATTTCTTCTGTGCCTTCCGTTTCATCATTGTTGACTGGCCCGTTTAGGACTTCTGGGCTTGGGCTTTCTATCTGATGCTCAGCTGTTGATTCTTCCTCCTCAGGTTGGAGTGCGTGTTGCTCCTTCTTTTCTTCCCAATTCCACCCTTCATCTTCATTGAATTTCACGTTCCTGCTAATTAAGGTTCTCTTGGTAACTGGATTATAAAGCCTATAGGCTTTGCTCTCAGCACTGTACCCAATGAGCACACATTTCTCTGATTTTTCATCAAGCTTCTTCCTGTCATGAGAGTTTTTAAGTGCATATGCCACGCATCCAAAGATTCTTAGATGCTCCACAGATGGTTTATACCCATGCCAAGCTTCGAATGGTGTGTTTTGAGGTAATGACTTGGTGGGTGACAGGTTTAGTATGTACACTGCCACGGTTACAGCTTCTGCCCAACAAACATTTGGTACTCCTCTGGTTTTTAGTAGCCCTCTCGCCATTTCTACCACTGTCCTGTTCTTCCTCTCCACAACGCCGTTCTGCTCTGGTGTATAGGGAGCTGTTAGTTCTCTTCTAATTCCTTCTTTCTCACAGAACTGATTGAATTCTGTTGATAGGAATTCTCCACCTCTATCTGACCTTATTGCTTTGATTACTTTCCCACTTTGTTTTTCAACTTGTGCCTTATATATTTTAAATGTCTCAAAAGCTTCTGACTTTAGCTTAAGACATCTAACCCAGCACATCCGACTAAAATCATCGATGAGTAGCATGAAATACTTACTTCCACCGAGTGAAGTTGTGTTCATTGGTCCACAAAGGTCCATATGCACTAGCTCTAGGAGATCGGATGCTCTCCAGCCGCCTTCTTTGGGAAATGGCTTTCTGCTTTGCTTTGCATAGATACATTCCTCACACTCCTCCTGTACTTTATTAATTCGAGGAAGTCCCTGAACCATGCTTGAGTCGGACAGCTCCTTCAAACTCCTATAATTCAGGTGGCCAAGGCGTCTGTGCCATAGCGTTGCACTGTTTCTTGTTGCTGGACTTCTTTCCTTTACTTCAGTGACCTCAAATGGGAACATGAGATTCTCTGTCATGGGTACTCGGACCACTTTTTCCTTATTGCTTTTGTCATAGACGACACATGCATTGTGATCAAATTGAACACTAAATCCAGATTGTAACAACTGACCCACACTTAGCAGATTATGCGCCAGTTGGGGTACGTATAGCACATTTCGAATCAGCTTGGCCGTGCCTCCATTAGTCTGAATCTGAATAGTGCCCTTGCCTTCCACTTGAATTTTGTAATTATTGCCAAGACTGATCATCCTTTTGTGCTCTTCATCCAAGTCCTTGAACAAGCTTCTTATACCTGTCATGTGATTGGAGCATCCACTGTTGATGTACCAGGTGTATTTCTTGCATTGAGTGTCATCTGTAGTTGTCATGAACAGGTAGCTTTCCTGCTCTTTACCATCCTCCATCTGTTCAGCGTATTCTGCTTGATTCACTCTCAGTCTGCAATCCCTTGCCAGATGTCCAGCTTTGTTGCAATTATAACACCTTCTTGTCTCCGGTGTTCCTCTTCCTCTTCCTCTTCCTCGGCTTCCACTTCTTCCAAATCCTCTGCCTGATCCACGACCTCCTTGTCCAACGTTGTAGCTGGCTTGGAAAGCTCTTTCTTCACCTTTGTCACCACTTCTGTTTATTCTATCTTCATGGGCCAGTAGTGACCCCATTAGTGCATCAATTGTCAGAGCAGATAGGTCCTTTGATTCCTCAATGGCTGCAACAATATGATCAAATCTGGATGGCATACTTCGGAGAAGTTTACACACAATTGTTTCATCCGAGATTTTTTCTCCAAGCGTTCGCATTTGGTTCATGACTATCATGGCTCTTGACATGTAATCTTGTATTGTTTCATCATGAGCCATTAATAGTGTCTCAAAATTCCTTCTCAACGTCTGCAGTTTGACTGCCCTGACCTTGCTCGTGCCTTGGTATTCATTTTGTAGACTTTCCCATGCTTCTTGGGCTGTTTGAGCAGCTGCAACTCTGCTGAAAACAGTGTCATGTAGCCCTTGCTGGATGAAGAACAAAGCTTTGGCGTCTTTCTTCTTTAGTTCCCTCATTCGATCTGCATCTTGAGTGTCAGTTATGCCATCTTCTACGATCTCCCATAGCTCTTGTGATCTGAAAAGGGTCTTCATTTTAATGCTCCAAAACTCATAATTTTCTCCTTTGAAAATCGGTATCATGGACTGTTGTTGGCTTGCTCCATTGGTGTTCATGATGAGGAGATTCACAGGGAATTCCAACCGAGCTCTGATACCAAAATGTTGGAAGTATTGGATTAATTAAAAACAAAACAACACACAGCACTCACACAATCAATTATGAGATGAAAAGAATTTGAGCTGAAGAAAGATGGCTTTATATTATTCTCACTCTTTCTCGTGTATTAAAACAGAACACAGAGAAATCTTTATATAGAAAAATACAAAAACAGTTAGGTGCATAATCTGCAGCCATTATTTGTTGCTGAAGAATAGGACTTTTAAAAACAACCTAACTACTTCCTAAGGACTCGGTCAATGAGTTTGAATCAATCTTCAACATCCACACGTCTGAACAACACAAGCTCCCTACAAACGAAGCAAACGAGCTGCAGACCACCTATAAATTTCAGCAAATGAGCAAAAAGCAAGAACTGCCAATCTTCCACATCAAAAACAGATTACTGAACTCCCTGGTGAATCAAACATCCAGAGAGGCAAGATTGCTAGCCAAGCAGCAGCAAGTGGTTAACAATCAGGAAAAAAAAGCCGCTGAAAGGAGAAGCGGAGGAGAATCCAGCAAAAACGAAGGGGGAAGAAGACGCAAAGTAGGAGTCTTCAGAGCAGAGAAACAGCAGAGCAGCCCGGGAATGCAAAGACGGGGTTGGTCACCAAGAAGGTGGTCAACTGGCTGAAGAAAACAGAAGAAGCCAATTAATTAATGATCATATGAACCAGCATTAAGAGAGCCATGCAATGAAGTCTAATTCTCGATTTGCCCCTGCCTTTGCCATGTGATCTGCAAAATAATTATTTCCTGTCCTTTTATGGACGAAGAGCACTCTATTTAAAGATGCCAGTAGATTTTCGATTTTGTTCAAACAGGCTGCCATTCTCCAAGGTCTGAAGGAATCTTTGTTATTTAACCAAGAGACCACTGTCAGTGAATCCAGTTCAAAAATCACATCGAGATGATGAAGGGAGAGATACTCTGAGGATATTTGTAACGCTTTAAGCACCGCTAGTAATTCTGCAGAGAGGGAATCTGCAACTCCAATATTATAGGAGAAGATACAAAGTACCACACCCGAATCGTTCCGTAGTACTCCTCCGATCCCAGCGGGTCCTGGATTCCCGAAAGATGATCCATCCGTATTCCATTTAACCACTCCAGACGGCGGAGGGGACCATAGTATTTTAGGCCTTATCTTCATTTTTCCATACATTTGTTTAAGACTATCGGATGCAAGGAGTATGTTTTGGCCCGAGAGAAGATTAAGGTCTTTGTGAGCTTTAGACCAGAAGGATGAGCGAGCCAGACATAAATGGAAGATGCGGTCTAAGTTCCAACTTTTGTTATTGAAGACGACTGCATTTCTTTCCAACCAGATTGTCCACAAGCAAGACAAGAAGATAATATTCCAGACTTTAAACTGAAGAGGACCACGGGCCATCCCTTGCCATTGAAGAACAAGCGAATGGAAGTCTGCAGGGAGACAAAACTCATAACCCCAACACCTGATGATACGATACCATAGGCTGGAGGAGTGGTGGCAACCCAAAATGAGGTGATCCAGCGTTTCAACCTCCTCCAAACACAAGGGACATTTTGCACAATCAGCTGTTAAGATACCTCTCTGAACCAGGAATGCTTTTGTGCTGACTCTTCCTAACAAGCATAACCATAGAAAGATCTCTACTTTGGGAGGGGCTAGATGTTTCCACATGATGAAGGAGAATTGCTTCAGCCTATCCGTGCCCCTCGAAGAGCTGTTAGATAGCCAAGAGCTTGCTGATTTTACTGAAAAATTTCCAAGTGGATGGTGAATCCAAATCTTTCTGTCGGGCTGATCAAAAGAGAATGAGAAATTGTTGAGAGTGGCCAGAAGACTCTCCCACAGGGTCTTTTCCCATTTCATGAGCTCCCTTCTCCAACTAAGATTCCAGTGCCAAGATCCTCTGTACCAGGAACCGCAATCACTAATGCGAGCATCCTTGTGTAAAGAGATATTGAAGAGTCTTGCGTATCTAACCTTGAGCGGAACCTCCATAATCCAGATGTCATGCCAAAACAAGCAAAGATTGCCCCTGCCCACATCCATAGCAATGCAATTCGCAAAAAGGGAGGAGGATCTATTTTGATCAATATCCTTCCAAATAATAGAGGCATTAGGATTTGAGATGGTTTCCGGAATCAGTCTTCTCTTGATGTTGTATTTGGAGAAAATAATATTTTGCCACAGTGAACTGTTGAGAGGATCAAGTCTCCAGTACCATTTAAAAAGTAGGCTTTGGTTCCTTATTGCAATGGACCCGACCCCTAGACCTCCAAGATTTTTAGGCAATACCAGAGAACCCCAATTCACTTTGCAGAAAGCTTTCTTTTTTTCATACCCACACCAGAAGAAATTACGCATTATGGCATTAAGAGATTTTAAAATAGCCGCTGGCATCCTGAAGAGGGACATATAATAAATAGGCAGACTCATCAGAGTGGCTTTAATCAGAGCGATCCTGCCAGCATAGGATAGATGTTTTCCTTTCCACCCCGCTAGCTTATCCTTGAACTTGTTGATAACTGGTGTCCAGGTGGATCTTTTCCCAGGATTAGCACCCAGAGGAAGGCCTAAGTAAGTACAAGGCAGATTCATGGATTTGCACCTAATAATCTCCGCACAATGAGACACCCACTCATCCCTAACATTGATACCAATCAGTGAGCTTTTGAGGAAATTTATCGATAAACCAGACATGCACGCGAAGATCTTGAGAGTCCTTTTCATTTGAAGAATGTTGGCAATACACGGTTCCAAGAAAATGATGGTGTCATCCGCATATTGAATGTGGGAGACCACCAACTCAGATGAATTTCCAGGAAGAGCATTGATACCTGCAAGAATATTCTCCTCCATAGCCTTCTTAATGAGCACCGATAAACCCTCTGCGGCGATGGTGAAAAGAAAGGGAGATAGGGGATCCCCTTGTCTGAGGCCTCGAGATAGACTGAACTCTGGGGTGGGAGAACCATTAACCAGCACCGAGACTCTAGACGAGGTGATGCAATTTTTAATCCAACCCCTCTACCTGGATCCAAAATTCATATTTTCCAAAACCGCATCTAGATATAGCCAGTTCACCGAGTCAAAAGATTTATGGAAATCCACTTTAAAGAGTACCCCCCGTTTCTTAGAGACTTTCAGAGAGTGAATAATTTCATTTGCCACTAGCACACCATCCAGGATTTGTCTACCCTTAATAAAGGCACATTGCTCAGGCGAGATCACTCCCCCCACTACCTTTTTCAATCTATTTGCCAGAAGTTTTGCAATTATCTTGTACATGCTATTGATGAGACCGATTGGACGGAAATCCTTCAACCATATAGCCCCCGCTGCTTTAGGAATAAGAGTTATGAAGGAGGAAGACATACCTGATGGCAAAGATCCGCTGTTAAAGAATTTTATAATCATTTGGAGTACCTCTTGCCCAATGATACCCCAAGCCGCTTTGATGAAGGCGAAATTAAACCCATCAGGGCCTGGTGCTTTTGAACTATCACACGCCCAAACCGCTGCTTTCACCTCGTCGCTGGAGAATGGGGCTTCTAGGAAGGTGATCGACTGTGGTGATATCTTCTTAAATGGTGAGCCCGTAAAAAAAGGCCTTCTCGGGTACGACTCACTGTACAAGTCTTTATGATACCCTAATATTTCCTCCTTTATCAAAGAAGGATCCGTGATCATACCATTTTTTGTGGCCAGTCTATAGATTTTGTTGCGATTACCTCTTATTGCAGCGGATAAATGGAAAAATCTTGTGTTGTTGTCTCCCTCTTTAAGCCATTTAATCCTTGATTTTTGTCTCCACAAGGATTCCTTAGCTATTAGTTTGAGCCACAAAGAATTAACAAGGGAGGATCTTGTGCTGTTCAAGTCCTCTTTTACCATTTCATTCACGGCTTCACCTTCAAGAGCCCGGTCAACATCATCAATATCCCTTCTCAAAGAAGAGATTGCACTGTCCACGTTGCCAAAGGAGTTGGAATTCCACCCCGCAATGTGTTTTCTCAGCAGCTTGAGTTTGACGTTAATGTTAGCAACACTGATATTGTTGATATTCAGCCACCAGCTATTGACATTTTCTAAGAAATCCCGATCCTCTAACCAGGCATTGATAAATCTAAAAGGTCTTGGGCCCCAGTTGTCATCACCGCAGCAAAGAAGAATTGGGGAATGGTCAGAAAGATGTCTGGGGAAGGCTGATTGAGCAGAATTAGGGAAATTCAGCAACCAATCTTTATTGATCAAGAACCTGTCTATTCTGCTTTTACTGACTGAGTTGCCCCAAGTAAACCTCCTGCCAATGAGTGGAAGATCGATTAAACCTGCCCTGAACGAGAAGTCTTGGAATTTTTTGTCTTTGGCATTTGAGCTATTCCTCCATCTATCCTGGGGTTGGAGTGTAGCGTTGAAGTCCCCTCCTATCAGCACGGGAAAATTTCCCCGAGTATGGTGCTCCAACTGGGTCCACAATACCTCCTGATCCTGAACTGATATTGGTGCATACACTGCCACTATTCTGCAGACTAGGTCCAGGCTCAAGAGTCTTCCTTCGATAGCAATCCAACCCCGTCCTACTTGGTGAGAGACTTTGAAGAAGAAATCATGGCACCAGGAGATTAAAATACCTCCGCTGTTGCCCACTGCCTTCAGCTCAATCCAGTCCACTTTCATGTTTCCCCACATGCATTTAATATCCACGTCTGAGATCCCCTGCATCTTTGTCTCAAGGAGAATGACAAGGTCAATATTATTTTTAACTATAAAAGAAGCGACCTCCTTCTTTTTAATGTGAGACCTGAGGCCTCTCAAATTCCAGCAAAAGAATTTCATGAAAACAGAGTAAGGTTAGAGCGATACAACCAAGAAAATCGGAACTGAAGGAGAGTTGAATTATCCAGCTATTTGGACAACCGCCATTCTTCCCTCTCCTTTAGCTCTGTTTCCAGCAACTGTTCTAGGAATGCTTCTCTATTCAGCGGATGAATAATTCCCAGCTGATCAGCAACTTCAAGAATCTTGATGACTTCACATGAGGGAGAACTGGATTCGGCTTCATCTTCATAACTTAGCCGATGATTTACATTACTGATGCAACCGAAGCAAGACCAAGTCTTTCCTCAATAATTGAGTTAAAGTTTTAATATCTATTTGCAATTATTTGTGTTCGGTTACAGAAAATATGCGCTGTACGTAATTGGTAAGTCAGCTTTGATTCCAAAGGACAAATAATACTTTTCTAATGCTTTCATAGTCCAGGAAGTTACATACGAAGCTCTGCTCCTTTTCTATAAATAATTGAAGTTTGCTCTCAGCTTCTTCATAATTGCTTTGTTTCAACTTATCTTCATCGTTTATTCTTTCCACCACGAAAAGCAAAAACAGGTACTCTTACATTCTTATTCTTCTTTTTTTTTTTTTAATTAATTTGCAAAGAAGATAAATGAATCCTAAAATTTTTATTTATTTTATAGTGATAACATGCTCAGAAAAATCTAGATCCAGACTTAGATATTACAAGAAGAATAAAGGATCTACGAAAGTTTAGGGATATTTAATAGTCAAATTAGATTTTTAGAATATGAAAAACAATGAAGAAATCATAAAAAATAGAATATTTGATTGGTATGATTTAATATAGGTTTTAATGTCTTGTAATATTTAGATTAATGAATACTTATACCATCATAAGTATTTATAATGTTCGTCAATTATATATTTACATGTTTGTTTAATTACTTCAATTTTTTTTTCATAAACCACATAATTATAATTAATAAAGAGAAGAAATTATAGCCAAGTCTATGGATCCGTATTTAATTAGTTTTCTTTTCCTATAATATTGTTGAGTACTTAAACATTTTTTATTAAGGAAAAAAAAAAGAAAACTTGAGGATCAAATTTTCAAATATTATTTGTGAGTTTAATAATATTTATTTATTTATTTTGTAAAATTTGATATTATGCGTGTTAAAATAAGGAATCAAAAAGAAATTGTTAAAGCAGAAGAGAGCATGAAAGATAATATTTTTAATGAATATATATTTTTGAAAATCAAAAGAGAATATTCAACTAGCGATTTATTTTTTGTTTTTTTAAATTTGCTGTAGGTTTTATGGGTCAATTTCACCCACGGTCACCCAACTTTCATCAAATAGCGCAAAAGTAATGAAATTATTTTTTGTGACATAAATGTCACTGAACTTATCACATATTTGCATAAAAGTCATGGCAACCGGATTCCGGCAAGATCCTTCACCCGTCATGATGATGTGGCATGCCACGTCACAAGTGGGACTCATCATGATGACACATCAGCTGCCACGCCATCAAAATTCCCCACATCACCTATTGAAATAAACAAATGAGAAAATGACACATGTCAAATTCTCATTTGCCTTAACCAAATCCAAATTGGGTCATCCATCCAAATTGGGTCTTGTTAAGGTTATGGGCTTCCAACCTTATAAACCCATGCCACTCCCTTTCTTTTTCCAATGTGGGATATGGAAAACTTAAGAACTTGGCATTTTCATGATTTTTATAGCTTTTTTAACCATTGAATCCATCACATTTTTATAGTTTTTTTTGCTTTAACCATTTCTAATTCTTTCATGGGATGTGTATGTGATGGTTAAAGCTAAAAAAATCATGAAAATGTGATATATTCAATGGTTAAGGAAGCAAGAAAAACCATGAAAAAAGAATAATCTTCTCAAACTTTATTCTTTCATGGTTTTTATAGCTTTTTTAACCATTGAATCCATCACATTTTCATGATTTTTTTGGCTTTAACTATCACATACACATCCCATGAAAGAATTAGAAATGGTTAAAGCAAAAAAAACTATAAAAATGTGATGGATTCAATGGTTAAAAAAGCTATAAAAACCATGAAAATGCCATGTTCTTAAGTTTTTCATATCCCACATTGGAAAAAGAAAGGGAGTGGTATGGGTTTATAAGGTTGGAAGCCCATAACCTTAGCAAGACCCAATTTGGATGGATAACCCAATTTGGATTTGGTTAAGGCAAATGAGAATTTGACATGTGTTATTTTCTCATTTGTTTATTTCAATAGGTGATGTGGGGAATTTTGATGACGTGGTAGCTGATGTGTCATCATGACGGTCCCACTTGTGATGTGGCATGCCACATTATCATGACGGGTCCCACGTGTGACGTTGCACATGACGTGGCATGCCACATCATCATGATGGTGAAGGATCTTGCCAGAATCCGGTTACCATGACTTTTATGCAAGTGACATTTATGTCACAAAAAATAATTTCATTACTTTTGCGCTATTTGATGAAAGTTGTCACAAAAAATAATTTCATTACTTTTGCGCTATTTGATGAAAGTTGGGTGACTGTGGGTGAAATTGACCCTAGGTTTCATGGAAGAAGCAGCAGCAGAAATACTTGTTGGATTGATTTCTGCAGGAGCTTCTTTAACAGTTTTAGGGTACAAAATGAGCAAAGATGCAGGTGGCGTGGTTAGGGATAAATGCCATTACGTGAAGAACCTCAAGAGTAATCATGAAAAGCTAGAGAGGGAATTAGGGAAACTAATTGCTCTTGCTACTGATATTAACAACGGTTCTGTTGCTAATGGGAAAATCAAAGATTTGAGAAGTCTTGAGGAATGGAAAAATAGAGTATGGTCTCTTAAGAAAGAGGTTAATGCTTTACTTAATGAAAAAACAAAATTACATAAAGCCAAGCTCAGTAAGAAGCTTGAAAGCAAGTGGGAAGAAGTCACCCAGCATATTGATGAGGGACGAAAAATATTTAAACAATTTGCACAGCAGTGAATGCCACTGGTTTCCTTTTTCTAGTACAACTATATCCTATTCAAAATTCAATAGTCCGATTAATTCAGAATTGTATATTAATAATAAATACTATTGGTTTCTTTATTTTGTCACTGTTTTAATTTTTAATTTAAATAAAGTTAATTCGAGGGCAACATTACTTTTACATCATTTATATGGTTGTGTTTGTGTGCCTTGAATCGAAGTAATATTGTTAAACTATAATGATTAATATTAATTGATTTATTATGATGTACGAATTTTCTGTCACTAATAATTTTTTTTTATTTGAGTGATGGCATCATGACTTTCGCAGCTAAAAGTCTAAAATCAACTCATAAAATAAAACAAAAGGCTATATAATATTAAAAAGTAAATAAAATTTTAAAAGTGGCAAAATACAAAGGAAAGAAAGACAAATGAAACTTCCTTCTGGAAATTCGAAACAAAGACTAAAAACAAAACTAATCTTTTACTTATTTACAAACTTAGAAAGCAAGTTCCACATTATATATTTCCTAGTCATAAGAAAGAGAAAAGAATATTTCAGAAGAATCCGAATATATTGGTACTAAAATAATATTTTTTAAATTATTTTATTCACAAATTGACATTTGTACTGTTTTTTATATTTATTCGCATTGGAAAAGTAATAAAAAATTATTTTATTTGCTGATAAAACACAAAAATGGAAGTATTTTTCCTCAATTCATTTTCTGCTTAATCTTAAAAAAATATCATAATTCAGGCATTTCACAATTCATGTAGGGAAACCTTAATTGTAATAACAAGAATTAGATATTTGGAAAAAAAAAAAAGAAAAAAAGAATTTAAGATAGCTATAGCACTTAATATATGTTTAGCCTATAGTCAAATTCACACATGCATCTATAAGATGTAAAACATATATTTTATTTTTCTACAATTTTTTTTTAATTGATATTTAAAATCTGACCTTAGGAGAAATTTCATATCAATATAAAAAAAATATATATATATATATATGTTTATATAATTGCGATGCTACTAACATTATAATAATATAAGTTATTTGAAACAAATATGATCTCACAATTATTAAACCCAACTCTATGAACAGGAGCTGACCCAAAGTATCCCCAAAATTTTTTGCTTCTTGGAATTTTTTTTTTAAAAAAACATTAAAATTTTATTTATTTTGTAATTTGGTCCCCATATTAGTTCCATGTACATGTATATTATATTTTGGCATCCCTTCTTCTTTATCCTGCATCTGCCCCAGTCTATGAACCCGTTCCTAACTTTACAATTATCTAATTTACAATAATCCCAAGTTGACTACTAAAGGAGCCCAAGGGAAAAAAACCAACGACACAAGCCAAAAATAAGTGTAATTAAAAAATAAAAATTCCTTTATGTATGCTTTTATATATGAAAGAATTCACCTACAAAATAAGTCATATTCTTTTAACTGAACTCCGGCAATAAATGTTGATAGATTCAAAAAGAGGACGGCACCGTGGCTATATATAGAAGTTACTCTTTCTTGTGAAATTAATTAGTACGTAGATCATTAGAAACAAAAAAGTGGACGATGGAGTCTCTCTCTAGCAACGAAAACCTAGCTGTGTCCTCTGAGGCTGACAGGGCAACAAAAAAGGTGAAACGAAGAGCAGATTTCCCTAGCTCGTCGGGCTATAGGGATAGTTTGATGGCTGGTGCTATTATGGAGTCTCCAATGGAGGAGGTACTGGAGACAATGGAAATCAATCTTGATGCAGGGGATATTCAGATTGACAAATCGGGAGATGTTCCGGTAGTCAGCTTCTCAGATAACCTTCGCACTAAGCTCTCCCAAACTCTGGAGAAAGCAGTTGTGATAAGTCTGTTAGGAAGGAAGATTGGATACAAGGCCTTAAGTGCCAAAATCCAGATGCTTTGGAATCTGACCGATGCGAAGGTACTGGACATAGGCAGGGGTTTCTTCTTAGTACAATTCTCAAAAGAGGTTGAGTACAAAAGGGCGCTCTATGATGGTCCTTGGGTTGTGAATGGTGCATATTTACTGGTTCAACAATGGAATCCCAGGTTTCGCGTCTCCAATGGCACAGTCGATCACACTACAGTATGGATTCGCCTACCTGAGCTTCCACTCCAATACTACGCCTGTAATGTCTTAACGACAATCGATGAAGTTATAGGTTCGGTAGTTAAAGTTGACTACAATACAAATGAATTACATAGAGGCCGGTTTGCTAGAGTTGTTGTTACTATCGACCTGAGACAGCCTTTGGTTTCAATGATCAATATCGATGGAGAAATTCAAAAGATCGAGTATGAGAATCTGCCTGAAATATGTTTCCACTGTGGGAGGATTGCTCATTTCGATTCATATTGTCCTCACAAGACAACATCTGAGAACAGTGAGGGAAATCGAGATGGAGCGATGGAGGGTGCTGACGGGGCAAAATTCGATCATTTTGGAGAATGGATGGTGGTAGAGAAGCGGCGAAGGAACCCTAAAATTCATGTCTCCAATTCTGGAAAGAATTCCGACTTTTCAGGAAGTGGATCACGATACACTGCCTTGAGTGAAGTTGTTGGCGAAATCTCAGGAGAAAAGGGCGCTGATAAAGAAAACTTCCCTATCCAGGATAATATTAACGTAAATGAAAACAACAAAACCCTGGAGCCTTTTGATTCACGTGGTAATAGGAGACATGCAGCACGTGGGAGAGGGGGTGTTCATAGAGGGAACCTAGCACGTGTTACCAAACAAAGTTTTAAAGAAAGTGCTGTTAACAGAAGTAAGGCTATTTTGGGGGATTTCTTTGCATTTCAAAGTAAGTCTTCAGCTGAGTGTAACTTAGTCAAGCTCCCATTGACCCTCAACCCAGAAAAACATACTGTTCTCGGCAAGGCATTACTAAAAAACCCATCTCCAACCTGTTCTTCTCCAGTTATCGACATGGATGCTGCTCCTAACACCCTTCGTCCCGTAGGACAATTTGACAGCAAGCCACCTGATGATGAAACTCCAGCAGCTAATACAGGTACAGATCTCATGTCTCTGGATAAAACAGAAAAAGTAAAAATTGATGATATTTCTAATGTCGAAGTTAATGAATTCTCCGAGGATAATGAACCTCTAGATCCTTATTTGAGAGAGGATTAATTAAGCCTCCTTTCTTCCTGATTTATTCTATTTGTTATGTCAATATTTTGATGGAACTGTCAGGGTGCTAAAAGCCCTTCTTTCATGAGAACTCTAAAATGCCTAGTTAAAAATCATAATCCGTATATGGTCGTTTTGCTTGAACCTCGAATCAGTGGTCATTTAGCTGATAATTGCATCTCTAGAATTGGGTTTCCTCGGTCCCATAGAATGGAAGCCACGGGTTTTAGTGGTGGTATATAGATTATGTGGAAAGAGGATTGGCGGGTTGATATCATTCTCAATAATGTGCAATTTATGCACCTCAGAATCTCAACTAAAGAAAGGAAGTTGTTTTACTTCACTGCGGTTTATGCCCACCCAATTGCTTATATCAGACATACTATCTGGCCTGTCTTACAACAAGTCAATCTTTGTACTGCTGATCCTTGGCTTTTGTTAGGAGACTTTAATTCCATTCTTTATGTTAAGGAGAGATAGGGAGGATCTCCTAACAGAATGAGCATAAGTAAACCTTTCTTGGATTGGTTCACCTCATCAAAACTTATAGATATGGGCTATAAAGGACCAGATTTTACTTGGAAAAGGGGTCATCTTCTCGAGAGGTTGGATCGGGGTCTTTGTAACCGAGCTTTCTTAGAACATTATCCTGAGGCCTCTGTTCTTCATTTGGCACGTATTTCTTCAGATCATAGGCCTCTCTTTCTGAGCATGAACAACTCACATGGTGCTAAAGAGGCTCGGCCATTTAGATTTCTTCAGGCTTGGCTTACTCATGATGATTTCCAAGAATTTGTCCGAAGGAACTGGAGGGTTACAGGCAGCTTCATGAATTCAGTAAACGAATTTGCTAAGAAACTGCAACTTTGGAATCGTAATATTTTTGGGAATATTTTCTATCATAAAAGAACTCTTTTGGCTCGAATAGCTAAAATCCAAGCAGCTCTTACCCATAAGTATTCTATTCAGCTAGAGAAGCTTGAAACCAATTTGAAGACTAAACTTGAGCAGGTCCTTTTACAAGAGGAGCTCCTTTGGTTCCAAAAGTCTAGAAGCGAGTGGATTCAATGCGGAGACAGGAACACAACCTTCTTTTATCAACGAACTCTTCGTAGAAGAAAAAGAAACAAGATCGAATTTCTTCAAGATAATGATGGCGTCTGGATTGATGATCCTCCCATTCTTTGTGCGTTGGCTCTCAATTTTTTTGGATCTATTTTCACGGAAGAGTGCCATAATCGACCACTCTACCATATTAGAGGTCACTTTCCCCATCCTGATGAGAGACTTGCTGCTCTTGGACACCTCTTTTCTTATGAGGAAATCCGAGTAGCACTGTTTGATATGAAACCTTGGAAAGCTCCGGGTATAGACGGTATTCATGCAGGTTTTTACCAGAATCAATGGCATGTGGTGGGAAAGGATGTATGTAAGGAAGTTATGAGGATCCTAAATGGTGGCCAGATGGACAACTCCATGAATAAGACCCTTCTTTGCTTGATACCAAAGGTGGAAGTACCCAAGAATGTGACGCAATTTTTCCCCATTGCCCTTTGTACAACTCTTTATAAGATTGTTACAAAGACCATTGCCAATAGATTAAAATGTCTCATGCCTTCTCTGATAAGTTCTACCCAAACTAGTTTTGTCCCAGGCCGGCATATCATCGAGAATATTACCATTGCACAGGAGGTAATCCATTCCATGCATTTGAAGAAGGGGAAATCGGGTTTTATGGCAGTAAAAGTGGACCTAGAAAAGGCATATGATCGGATTAGTTGGGAGTTATTGAAGGATACCCTCATGGATGTTCATATTCCTTCCACTCTTATACAAGTTATTATGGAGTGCGTCTCCTCTTCTTCTACCCACCTTCTTTGGAATTGGAGTGTCACAGAGGCTTTTAATCCTAGTCGTGGTCTCAGGCATGGATGTCCACTTTCACCTTACCTTTTTGTTTTATGCATGGAGAAACTCAGTTAGGGGATTACAGAAGCTGTCAATAATGGATTATGGCAACCCATTCAACTGAGTAGAAGTGGACCGTCTCTTAGTCACTTATTCTTTGCGGATGATTTGATCCTTTTTGGGAAGGCTACAGTTCGGCAAACTCAGGTTATTAATCAGGTGCTGAAAGATTTTTGTGAAAGCTCAGGTCAGAGAATTAGTGCTCACAAGTCGACTGTCTTTCACTCGAAGAATGTCAGTCCTCATATCCGGAGGGAACTCAACCGGAGTCTGGAATTCAAAGAGGTTTTGGATTTGAGAAAGTATATTGGTATTCCACTCCTTCATTTGAGAGTTTCTAAGAAGCATTACTCTTACATTCTAGATCGTATGAAGAACAGAATTGCTAGTTGGAACACTTCGCATATTTCTGTAACTGGCAGGATTACTCTAGCTAAATCTGTCTTGTCAACTATGCCCTCCTATGCTGCTCAAGCTTCTGTTATTCCATCTACTCTCAAGACAGTTTGTGTGGGGTGGTAAAGTGGACTCTCATAGCCTCGCTTTAGTTCCTTGGCGTAGGATCACTCAACCCATTAATGAAGGAGGGTTATCCATCCGTGATACTCACAAAGTCAATAGTGCTTTCATGATGAAATTGGCGTGGCAAGTATCTACTCATTCACATCACCTATGGGTTTGAATTCTAGCGGCCAAGTATAAGTTCTGCTCTAATTCTGCTGCTTGCCCTATGGTACAACGGAATAGCACACCAATCTGGAGAGGAATCTGCAATGTTTGGAGCAGCACTATGAAGCATAAAGTCCGGTCTATTGGCAATGGGAAGAAGATTAAATTTTGGTTTGACAGATGGGTACCAGGTATTCAATATCCTCTATTCCACCTTGCTTTTGTACCTATTCCAGAGAGCCTTATAGATAAGAATGTAGCGTTTTTTGCTACGGATAACCTTGGATGGAGATGGCAGCTCTTTGAAGAGTTTTTTACCCAGAGCACCCTTCTTCGAATTGTAGCTACTTGCCCACCTGTCTCCAGTGCGAATGAAGACTTGGTTTTCTGGGATCTCTCTGCCTCCGGAGATTTTACAATAAAATCTACTTATTCCAGTCTATCTAGTAATATGACATCTGATCATGATCCTCTTTAGAAGAATATCTGGAAGTTGAGGGTATCTCAGCTTATTAAAACCTTTTTGTGGCTTGCTCTTAATAATGGCATTATGACTAATGCAGAACGTAGGAGGAGACATTTTACCGCAACAGATAACTGTCCTTTCTGTGGAGAGGGTGAAGAACACGGGTTATATGTTCTCCGGGATTGCATTGTTGCGGGCCATTATTGGAATTTCTGCCTTCCAGTAGATCAAGCCAATTCTTTTATGGAAGCTGATACTTTGAAAAACTGGATGCGGTTCAATCTACAACATTTAATGTAGCAGTAGAGGGGGCTAAATGGCCTGAGTTTTTTGCTATAAGCTGCTGGTATCTGTGGAAGAATAGAAATAAATTTGTTTTCCAAAAGCATCATAGACTTACAGCAGTTTTAGTTAGTGATGTGCTAAGTTTTGCTTCCTTTTGTCACAAAGTCTTCTCCACGACCAATGCTGAAGGCGATAGGATTGTCAGTGCAAACTACGTGAATTGGAATCAACCTCCCATGAATTTCATCAAGATCAACTCAGATGCTTCGGTTGCTAGGGGAGGTGCTGATGCATATGGAGGTTTAATGAGAAATCATTTAGGGCAATGGCTTTCAGGCTATGTAGTCAATCTGGGCATTTGTCCCATACTCTTAGCTGAAGTTTGGGGTATCTATTATGGATTCCAGCGGGCTAAGGAAGAAGGAATTCTTAATATTGTGGTTGAGAGTGACAATAAGACCGCAGACGATATGATCTGTGGTACCTGCTCTATTAGTGCTTCCTGTGTTCCTCTGGTACAGTGCATCTGATCACTACAAAAAAATTGTGAATTAGCGACGGTCACTTTTTCGTCGCAAATTTAGCAACGGATTCGCGACTGTTTTACAATTCCGTCGTGAGAATGATATTTTCTATTTTTTGCGACGGAATAGCGATGAAATCAATAAACAGTCGCTAATTATTGGCGGAAATTATATGCGCCATGTTTTGCGACGGAATTAGCGACAAAAATTTTCTTCGCTAAAATTTTATAATTTTTTATTCATGAATTTAGTTCCAGAATATTTAGCGACGAACATTTTAGTCGCTAATTTTGGAGGGAAAAATTGGAGCCTTTTTTGCGACGGTTTAGCAACGGAAATTTTCTGTCGCTAATATATTCTAACAAAACATAAAAACTCAGATTTAGCTAGTAACCCGATACCGGGAAACTAGCTAATTAGAGGAAATTATAATACTAATGAAATTAGCGACAGAAGTATTTAGTCGCTAATCCGTCGCAAATAAATTAAGAAATAATTTTTTTTTAATTTCACTCACATGATTTATGTATAATTTTAAGTAATTTTAATATAGACCATATGAAATGAATATTTTATTTTGTAACAGAAAACTAGAAATTATTTTATAAGTTGATCATAATTTTTTATCAATTATACCAAAATCTAAAGTTATTTATTTAGAAAATTTATATTTTTAATAATAATAATAAATTAATTGTTACGATTATTATATATTTGCTTGTTCAAGATGAAAAAATAAAAATTTATAAAAAGTAATATAAAATTTTCTAATATATATATATATATATATTTAATTTGTATTTTATCAATTTAAGACTTAAACTCATACAAGTCAAAATGAATAAATTTTCTAATTTATTCTTCAATTTAATTTCTATTATTTTTCTAAATGAATAAATTTTCTAATATATACACACACACACACACACACATTTCAATTTTATTTCTATTATTTTTTAAAATATTCAAAGCTACATCTAAACTCATCCTTACCATTTAACTTCACTATCGTGGTTACTTAATTGAGTGGTATGGAAGACTGAGAAAACTTACTGATTTGAAAATGGAGAAATGGCTTTAAAATTCTAAACATGACCAGATTAATAAATAAGTTAAGATATTATCTGATAAATCCAAATATATAGTCTATTTGAATCTGCATGTTTACGGTTTGGTTGGATCGTCAAATCCAAATTGAACAGCTTTTATATGGAATAGTGTAAGTAAAGATTCAATAGCTAAGTATTTGCCGTTAGATCGGCCTGATTTTTGGTGAGTACATTCGAAACTTTTTGTTGTTAATTTTGAACGGTAAAGATTAGTTTTTAAGGTCTGTAAGTTCAATTTTTGTTGCAAAAAAGAGGCTATTTTCTGGATTTTTTACATAATGACCAATTTTGTATGTGAAGACGATCGAAAAATCATTTGCCGTTAGATCGGCCTAATTTTTGTTGAGTACGTTCAAAACTCCTTGTTGTTAATTTTGAATGGTGAATATTAGTTTTTAAGGTCTGTGAGTTCGGTTTTTGTTGCAAAAAAGAGGTTATTTCTGGATTTTTTACGTAATGACCAGTTTTGTATACGAACACGATCGAAAAATCATTTGTCATTAGATTGGCCTGATTTTTGGTGAGTAAATTCAAAACTTCTTGTTGTTAATTTTGAACGGTGAAGATTAGTTTTTAAGTTCTGTAAGTTCAGTTTTTGTTGCATAAAAGAGGCTATTTTATGGATTTTTTACGTAATGACCAGTTTAGTATACGAAAACGATCGAAAAATCATTTGCCGTTAGATTGGCCTGATTTTTGGTGAGTACGTTCGAAACTCCTTGTTGTTAATTTTGGACGGTAAAGATTAGTTTTTAAGATCAGTAAGTTCAATTTTTGTTGTAAAAAAGAGGCTGTTTTCTGAATTTTTTACATAATGACCAATTTTATATGTGAAAACAATCATTTGCCGTTAGATCGGCCTTATTTTTGGTGAGTACGTTCGAAACTCCTTATTGTTAATTTTGAACGGTAAAGATTAATTTTTAAGGTCTGTAAGTTCAATTTTTGTTGAAAAAAAGAGGTTGTTTTCTGAATTTTTTACATAATGACCAATTTTGTATGTGAAGACGATCGAAAAATCATTTGCTGTTAGATCGGCCTGATTTTGGGTGAGAACGTTCGAAACTTCTTGTCGTTAATTTTGAACGGTGAAGATTAGTTTTTAAGCTCTGTAAGTTCAGTTTTTATTGCAAAGAAAAAGCTATTTTTTGGATTTTTGACATAATGACCAATTTTGTATGTGAAGACAATCATTTGCCGTTAGATCGGCCTAATTTTTTGTGAGTACGTTTGAAACACCTTTTTGTTTATTTTGAACGGTAAAGATTAGTTTTTAAGGTCTGTAAGTTCAATTTTTGTTGAAAAAAAGAGGCTGTTTTCAGTTACCTGCCACTCTATTTGAGCCATTAAACATAAAATTGATAATATCTCTATACCATAATTATAGATATTTACCAAACCATCCTTAACTATAAATACAAAATGTGAAAATTGATAGGGACATTTTAGTATTTTTGAAAATTAACCCTAGGTATAAAAGCTACTTTTTCCCTCCTCCCTAAGTTCATTCAATGTCTTTAAAAAATAAATAAAATAACGGTTAAGGATAATTAAATGATGTAATAATTTACGATTACATATTCATATTATAATTATGTCATATCTCTCCAAAATAAATTTGTCATGGTTAAAATAAATAATTTTTAAATAAAATATATACATAGACAGAGAGGCAATAATTGGAAAATAATATAATCCATCCTTGGCTGGCGAGGTTCTTTCATCAGATCACAACCGGCGGCTAAAAAATAATAATACGATAAAATAAATTTTTTTTTTCTAATTTCTACTGCAAATATGAAAACTTTTACTTAATTAAAATATGGCTTCAATTCTCTTAATAATAATAATAATAATAATAATAATAATAATAATAATAATAATAATAATCTATATTCTTAAAATGGATTTGATTATCATTAACGTTTTGTTGAAAATACTGATGTTTCCTTAATATTTACTTTGGAGCTATAATTTCTAAGTTCTTTAATTTAATATTTTTACTTTAATTTAATTTCCTTTTCTTTTAAAATTTATTTTTTAAATTAAAAAAATACACAGTTAGGCGATCTAACATTTATGGTAGCTAAATAGCAACCGATTTTAAGAATATAATAACCACTGTTAGTTATTAAACTGTTCAAAGGGATAAGAGCTAAATAGTTAAACTAATACTAAATTACCACATATGATTAATAACCACTATTAGTTAACAGTTAATAAAATGTTATTTTATTAACAGTTAACAAAAATTAATTCTAATCCATCATTTTTTTTAATTAATATTTATGTTTATATTGTCTTAATTTTTTAATTTTATATTTTTAGTTTAAAAAATAAATTTTGAAAGAAAAAGAAATTAAATTAAAATAAAAATATAAAATTAAAGAATTTAGAAAATATAGCTCTAAAATAAAAATTAAGGAAACATCAGTATTGAAGCCATATTTAATTAAGTAAACGTTTTCATATTTGCAATAAAAATTAGAAAAACAAATTTAAAGCCATATTTAATATTTATTACTACTACTACGAAGAGAATTGAAGCCATATTTAATTAAGTAAACGTTTTCATATTTGCAATAAAAATTAGAAAAAAAAATTATTTTATTGAAAATAGAAGGAAAAGAGAGAATTTGACACCTCCGAATATAACAATAGGCTAATAGCAATACTCTCCCTTGACCAAAGGTAAATAATCAAATATAAATAGAAATTAACACATTATAACCCAAACCCTATTTCACTTCATTCTCTACCCTTTACACGATAAGCCGCCGCCCACAATTTGGATCTACCCCTTTTTGAACTTCTCCTCTCCGTTAGGTTGGTCGCCGTTCATCTCCCTCCCTCACCGGCGTTCTCACTTCCTCACAGGGGTTCTTTCTCTCATCTGTTACTGTAGATCTGACGGGTACAGTTTTTAAGTCATTTTTTAGTTTTAGCAGATCTGAAATCGGATTGTTTTAGTTTAGCAGATCTGGCGGGTACGGTTTCTTGATGAATCTCCCTATTCATCTTTCAATATCGATTTTTTTCTCTGATTTTACTTTTTATTATTCGTAGATCTTATTAAACTATATTTGTATTTTAAGAGGCAGAACTATGTGGTTTTTATTCCCATTTTAGGGATATGCATGAAGTTTGAGAAATTATGTTTCAAGTTTGAACTAAATCATATTTTCTACTTTTTTTAATTAACCTAAAGTTTCAATTTACTTCTACTTAAACAGTTATTGGTTTATTAATCTACAATAAGCAGTGCCCCACTAAGTATAAATTTAGCATGTTAACTTGAAGTTAAAGTC
Organism: Excoecaria agallocha; assembly: GCA_037975025.1. NCBI lineage: Eukaryota > Viridiplantae > Streptophyta > Magnoliopsida > Malpighiales > Euphorbiaceae > Excoecaria > Excoecaria agallocha. The sequence goes on along the minus strand of CM075813.1, from coordinate 44,325,781 downwards.
AGAAACAGTTGAAGAATATAAATCATAAAATGTTTGTTAGTTTGTGGCGTACAAGGCATAAATATATATTAAGCTGTAAGATGGTAGTCAAATATATAAATTTTGTATATATTATAATAGCCGCATAAATTATACTTCTTGTATAATTCTAAGTTTAGTTTAAATAAGTTTGTGTATGTTTTGGCTTGTAAAAGGAGAGTATGTGAAGTAGAGCAGTATGTGAATCTTCACTATGAAGTAGAGTTTTGATGACATTTGATCTGTAGATGAACTTGTATATGATTAATTATGATATTTCGGTAGCACTCTATATCCCTTTAGGGCATATGGGGGTGCTATATATATATATATATATATATATATAAAATTTACAAGTGTTGGGTTTTCTATGTAATTTAAATATATTTTGATTTATGGTTGATTCAGTTTTGTAGGGTGTTATAAAATTTTCGGCATGTCAGTACTAAGTTTTCTATTAGCAGCAGGAGCAGCAGCTGCAGTTGTGACACTGTGTTATAATCTTTCAAAAGAAACGTATGCATTTGTCAACGATGAGGTTCAATATTCCGAAACCTTGGATGAGAACAGATACAGACTACTGGTGCGACTCAATAGACTCAAACGCAAACGGGATAGCATCCGGCGAGAGGGAGTGTTTGATAATGAATGGACAACTTGGGATGCTTGGACTTCGCGGCTTGATGAGGAGGCAAAAACTTTGCTCCGTGAATATAAATTTATTGGAGATTGTTGGTGCAAACGGGCAACACTTAGTGTCAAAATGGCCAGGGTAGCGGAAAGAATCCATGCAGTTAAACAGGAGTGGGACGACAGCGAAAGGCGTAATTAATTATAGCTGGACTAGGCAAGAATCTGAAAATATTAATTAAGAATGATTTCTGAGTTTAATTAGTTTTCTGCCCTAAGTTGTCGAATTATATTATATACCAAAAGGATAGTTATCGTGGATATATAAGTAACTTGATAATTAGCATTCGATTGTAGTTGTCTGCATGTGGGTTTTTTTCCTTGTTTGGATTTAAAGAAATTTTGTGACTGTAACCTAGTATTTTAATTAAAACCTTATCTTAGTTTTGTGTCGATCCATGTTTGACGGGTGGCCCAATCATATATAACCCAACCTGATTATCCCTAGTTCAACTAGGCTTTACTAAAATTAACTTAATCCCTCCTCTTCTTCCAATTTTTCTTCTCCTGCCTCGTCTACGTCGCTGTCTCCGGGCTCCCATATACGGCAGCTTCTCTTCCCTTTTCTTATTCTTTCTGTTGCCCTTCCTCTATCTGAGTGCACCTCTCTTCTCCCTCTCCCTTCTGAGCTCTTCTTGGCCTTGGCCTTAGCTTCTGCTCTTTTCTTGCAATACTTTGTCTCTGCTTCTATTGCTTCTGTAAGTTAATTTAATTTACTAACTCTAATATAATAAAATATATAATATAATAAATTATATATGTGCCCGTTACTTAATTTGAGTTTAGGTAGTTGCTTGGCTATTTCTGTACACCTACGCCTGCTAAATTGCACTCTATGTATATATATAATATAAAGTACTGAAATGTCGAGAGATACTAATCATTATTCCCGAAAAACTTGTTAAACACCTCCACTAAATCATTATATTGGAGTCGGTTATATAAATTCTATATCATCCGCTAGGCCAAGAGGCTTATTGTTTTCTATAATATTTGTTGTAGGCTTCATGGATCCAGCATCTGCAACAATATGTGCTGCCTTGATTACTGCAACAGTTGCAAGAAGTAGCCAGCATACTTGGCGATAAATGCGGTTCAATGAAGAAACTCGTGAACAATTATGAAAAGCTAGGTATGGAATTAAGGAACTAAATGCTCTTGCTACTGATATTAAAAACAGTTCTGTTGCCAAAGAGAACATTAAAGATTTGGTTGCGGATTGAAAAATCAAAGCATTGTCTCTTTCAACGGAGGTTAATGCATTACTTCAAAACTATGAGAAGACAAATTTTCATAAAGCCAGACTTGGTAAGAAGTATGAGAATAAGTGTAAAGAAGTTAGCCGCCATATTGATGAGGGACGTAAAATCATCGCACTCTTTGCACTCCACTCAAATAATGAAAGATCCAGGATTAGTTTCTTCCTAATGCCATTGCTTTTTGTTATTGTAATAATCTATTATCGGGATGGATCGAGAAATTTATGGATTGAAATTTTCACAATTTCTTATATTTTGTTTTTATATAAGAAGTTTTATTGGAAGCTCAAATTCGAGATTTTACTGCTGTAATCGTCACTAGTTCTGTACCATTAAGTTAAATGTTTATATTGTTTATAATTGCTTGTATTTGTATTCATAAGTTTTGAGAAATTAGGGTTTCCACTTGTATAAATTAATTTGAGGGCAACATTACTTTTGTATCATTTATATGGTTGCGGGTGTGTGCCTTGCATTGAAGTAATATTGTTTGAAAGGATAAGTAATAATTGTAATAAAGTATGTCACTATATTTTATTTATTTATTTCTATTGAAAGCCTTAAATAGCAAGAAGAAGCCATTTGTTTTGTCAATGGCTAATCCGAGAATGACACGTAGTCGAACAAAATTGTTGTATTTCCGCGAATTAACTGGAAATTTTTATCTGTTATGAATAGTAAAATAGCAAAATTGTCATGATATGAAAGCAGAGTGACTAATTTACTTTAGACGTGTCATATATATATATATATTAGAGGGAATTATAAATTGTTTTAGATTGGATTATTAATGAACATATCATATTTGTGCAGATCATAAATGAGTAAAAAATATGAATCATAAATAGATCAATATCCAAATAAATTGAACAAATTTTAATTGATATATAAATTTAATATAAATTATTATAAAACTATTAATTAATTAATATTTTCAATAATAATAATAATAATAATAAAATTAGATGATTTATCATCTTTTTAACTTTCATTTTTAAAAAATGTTCAATTATTTTTATAAATTATCATTTTTTTTTTTTTACACTTTGTACTTTAAAAAATGTCCCATTTTAAATGCATATTTTCTATTTTAAGCAGCTTATTTCTCTCTCCTCCACCTCCCCTTCTCTCTCGCCTCCGCTTCACTGCTAGAAACCAAAGCCACCGGTCAACGATTATATCTTTCTAAGTTTGAGGAAATTAAGACACCAAACACAAAATTATCATCAAGCATTGACATCGAATCAAAAAAACCAATTCTGAATTTAAAAGAGTGATAAAGAATAAGCAAAACAGTCGCGAAGGAAAGTGAAAACAGAGAACTTACCTGGATTTGGATGATAACATTATCTGCTTATCGAGAATATGCGTCCATCAGCTTGAATCCAATTCTATCTCTAAGGTACTTAAGATGAAACTTCAATTTATTGAACCAATTTTGTTCCCTACATTAGTCTGTATTAATTTCGGTATAATTTTTGCATTCAGAAATTCAATTGATATGAATAAATTTTTTATAGAAATTAAACTTATAATGGATAAGCTTTCTCAATTCTGTAATTTGCTTGCAAAATGATATGCAAACCTTCCATGCAGGTTTTTGTTTCAAGATCAAATGGTAAAAAGTACTCCAGTGTATTGTGCCCAAAGAACCCAGAGGTGCCTGAGTAAGTGACTACATTACTGTCCAGTTAATTTTATGATTATTATAAGATTTTATTTTTGGTTCTATGAGGGTATTAGTAAAGTGAAATCCTGAATTTGAGAGGAAAATAGATGATAAAACCAGTTAAACTTACTGAAGTTCATGTACAAAATCAGAGAACCTGGAGCTTCTGGAATTGGATCTTGGGACTGGAACCTGAAGGGGACAAGTCTACATATCATGCACTGTATCCAAGGGCGTGGACTATTTATATGGGTAATCTACATTTTCTAGCAATTTATAACCATCGTCTTGTATCTTTTTCTCATATCTTGTACCTCTACAATTTCAAATTCAGGTGAACCTGATCCATAACTTAAAATTGTTTGTCGCCAAATTTCACCTGTTATTCCTCATAATTACAAGGAAAGTAGTTCCCGTGTCAGTTTTCACTTTCACGGTAAGAATCAACCTCTGAAAATTTTGATTGTTGGAATGCATTCGCCTCTTTATTAAGTGTTGGTTATTTTCTCTCCAGCTTTATAATTCTGGGAAGACATCTGCAGATGTTTCGTTTCTCTTCACATGGGCAGTAAGTCAAAATTTTACCTTGCATTCTTTGCTTTTCTCAAATGTTTTAATGTTGGTAGGTTCTATTATAACTTTGTTTTAAGAAGGTAAATCATACTTGCATACTTTGTACTTCACTAGCCTTGTATTGACTTGCAGAAGCCCATCTACTGGCGGAAATATGAAGTAATAAAATTCTAACTTATCATAGGAGGCAATACTAGTGTATAGTTATTCATTTGATCACTTAAGTTTTCCTGTTAAAATTTTGTTACATAAGTTTCTATATCAGACACCATGAAACTCACTGACATTCATTGTGGTGCCTTTTCAGAATTCTGTTGGTGGGGATTCTGGATCTTCTGGTTAGCACTTCAATACTACAACAATGTGAGAAAAGTTTAACAAATCATTTTTGTCTACATCTTTTGGCTTCTCAAGAAAATGAACTTTACTTTTCAGCTATGTAAAATTGTGCATTTGATGCTTATGATTTTATACCAATTGACTCTGTGCTTGTGATGATTGTGATTTTTTACTGCCAACATTAATGATCCTGCTAGGATGGAGGATGATGTAGTACATGGCATTCTTCTTCATCACAAGTAAGTTCATTTCATGTCATTGGAGATAAATCTGGACTTGGTTGTTTCCTTTGTTTATAAAGTGTCATAGATTATAAATTCCCTTCTTTATCCATACAGGAAAGCTGGCCAATTTCCCCCCGGTAACTTTTGCTATCACCGCACAGGAGACTGATGGTGTTCGCATTTCAAAATGCCCACACTTTCTGATATCTGGGAACTCTCAAGGCATAACAGCAAAAGACATGTGGCGTGAAGTGAAAGAGGTTACTATACATTTTTCACATTCTATATATTTTGTGTAGGCTAATCCTTCTCCTGTGTACTGGTTTCAGCAATTTTAAGACTATTAATTTGCTTCTTTCCTTCTCTTAGTTTTAGAGATTGGAAATTAATCATATGTTTTTTTTTTTGGGTAGTAAGATAGGAAGCATAGTTGATGCTACATAAATTATGAGAATTGGTGTGTGTGTGTGTGTGTGTGTGTATAGATAGATAGAAGAATTTGCTTCCAAAAGATACTGAAACTGGAGTTGGGAATTCATTCTTGGATGAAGACGATGTATATCTCAAAATTTCCACTTTCTGATACAAAATGCACATTATATATATTTGTTATAATCAATCTGCAAGGTGCCTAGTGTTTCATCTGGACATTATTCAAAAGTCCAGCCTTATAATTTGCCAATGACTTTTTATGTAACATTAAACATATGCTGTGCTGGATGCTGATAGGCATTAAGCCTAAGTCCAAGCTTTAAAATGTTTGACCAAAGTTTAAAACAGGTGATTTACCCGAATATTTTGGTCATAACTTTTAGTACTTGGTCTGTCTATACCTTTTTCTTTTTCACCAATTGGCAGTGAGACTTGACCTTGCAAATTTGCTTTTATTGAAACTATAAGGAATTTTTCTGACTTTTGTCTTTTCATGAACATTTTATGTCTTTTTGCGCCACAATTTAGTTTTCGAATGGGAATGCAATGACTATAAATTCGTTATAATGAGAATTGAGCATTAGATCATGTCGGACTGGCCAGCATGGGGGAGGTCTATGTTTCACGTATTTCAAAGTTATGCAGAAAAGAGGACCGACTGATTGATAGTGGTGAAGTAAATATTTGGTGTCAATGTTTTTGAGATTGATAGTGCATGGGGGAGGTCTAAAAATGATCTACCTCAGGTTATGAAAGCGCTGGTGGATCTAATGCCTTATTTTTCCATTTATTATTTAATTTTTTTTTTTTTAATATAAGGTCAAATAGTAAAGCTTCTGGATGAATTTTTTTGTTCTTTTGCTATAAAAGAATGCATTCTCCTTTATTTGATCTCTATTGTTTTTTCAATGAGATGATACAGCGACAAATACTTATTGGTTGTATGTTCACAATTCTTTATATCTCCCTTTTTTTTCTTTTCTTTTTTTATTCGTTCTCTGTAGGACTGAATTTGCTTACTTTTCTTTTTTGATAGCATGGATCCTTTGACAACCTTAAGCCTTTTGGAATGCCAGTGCCTTCAGAACCAGGATCATCTATTGGTGCAGCAATTGTGGCCACTGTGACAATTCCACCAGATTCAGTACGCTGTGTTACATTTTCATTGGCTTGGGACTGTCCTGAAGTATATTTTATGGGTGGAAGGACTTATTACAGGTAGGTTGCCAAAGACTTGTAAGAATAGTATTCCAGGTAGAGAGATTTTTATTTGCTAATAGTTTTCCATCTACAGACGATATACAAAATTCTATGGTGTTGATGGAGATGCTGCTGCCAGAATTGCACATGATTCTATTCTTGGTAATTTTCCCATGTTGCCCTTCTGTTTTAAAAGTGCATAGATGGGCTCAAAATGTTCAGAAGCACTATCAGTTGAAAATGCTGGCATAAATTTCTAATTTGGCAATTAGCGTCCTATTTTAATATGATAATGTATCATCTTCAACTTGTGATTTTTACTTTTCCTTGAAACATAGAGCATGCTCATTGGGAAACACAAATAGAAGCATGGCAAATACCAATTCTTGAAGACAAGAGGCTTCCTGAATAGTGAGATTCGATATGTAATTTTCTTATTATTGAATTTAAATTTACTAATTTAGATTTTGAAGTCATTTTGAAAGTTCTTTGCAGGTATCCTGTTACTCTCTTTAATGAGCTCTATTATCTTAATTCGGGGGGTACAATTTGGACAGGTATATGGAATTCATAGCCTATTCTTATTCTAGAAAGCTTGGCTCATTTTATTAAATTTACTGTCATTTTTTATTGTAACTTTATTTAATTAATTAGGTATTTATTTATTTATTTTTGTAGATGGATCACCTCCATTCTACAACTTAGTAAGTATTGGGGGAAGAAAATTTTCCCTTGATAGGTTAGGAGCAGGTCTGAAGAGCATTTTTGATGATACTGCTACTGACATCATTGGGAGAATGACTTCAGCCCTTGAGCAAATTCATGCTCCTGTTGCATCAAACTCTGCTTTTGGCACTAGTTTGCTTCAAGAAGGAGAAGAAAACATTGGCCAATTTCTTTATCTTGAAGGGGTTGAATATCACATGTGGAACACCTATGACGTGCATTTTTATTCATCTTTTGCCCTAATTATGTTATTTCCCAAACTTGAACTCAGTGTTCAAATAGACTTTGCAGCAGCTGTAATGATGCATGATCCAAGTAAGATACAACTTCTTCATGATGGGCGGTGGGTTCGAAGAAAGGTTCTTGGAGCTGTTCCTCACGATCTTGGAATTAACGATCCATGGTTTGAAGTCAATGCCTATAACATTTACGATACTGATCGATGGAAAGACTTGAATCCAAAATTTGTTCTCCAAGTATATAGAGATGTTGCTGCTACCGGTGACAAGAAGTTTGCAGAAACTTTTTGGCCCTCAGTTTATGTTGCTATGGCTTATATGGATCAGTTTGACAAGGATGGGGATGGGATGATTGAAAATGAGGGCTTTCCTGATCAGACATATGATACATGGTCTGTTTCTGTCTTGAGTGCATATAGTGGTGGGCTATGGGTGGCTGCTTTGCAGGCTGCATCAGCTTTGGCACAAGTAGTTGGTGACAAGGGATCTGCCGAATATTTTTGGGCTAGGTTTCAGAAAGCAAAAGTTTTTTTAACAAATTGTGGAATGGTTCTTACTTCAATTATGACAATAGTGGTAGCAGTAATAGTTCATCTATCCAGGCTGATCAATTGGCCGGACAATGGTTCGTCGCAGTTGATGCATTTTGCTTAATATTGAGGACTGTTAGATTGCTATCAGGCTTTTTTTTTTTTATTAATATCTATTATCTCATAGGTATGCACAGGCGTGTTGACTTTTTCCAATTGTTGACAAAGACAAAGCAAGAAGTGCATTAGAGAAGGTTTATAATTTCAATGTGTTGAAGGTGAAGGATGGGATAAGAGGGGCTGTGAATGGAATGCTACCAGATGGCAGAGTTGACCTGACAACTATGCAATCGAGAGAGACATGGTCCGGAGTCACATATGCTGTTGCTGCAACAATGATTGAAGAAGATATGATTGATACAGCGTTTCACACTGCTAGTGGAATCTATGAAGCTGCTTGGTCCGAACAGGGGCTTGGGTAACATACCTTTTCCTTTAATTCTTTGATAAGCAAAATTGTTTTCGTGGGAGCTCAGTCTCCCCGGGTTAAATCAAAACCTCAGTCTAGCAAGAAACTGCAATCTCTTCTCTTTTGAACAGACATCTTATGTTTTTCTGTTTTTCCTTTTCCCATAGTTATGCTTTCCAAACTCTGGAAGGTTGGAACACCGATGATCAATATAGATCTCTATGCGTCCCTTGGCGATTTGGGCTATGCAGTGGGCTCTGTCAAGACCCGAACTTGTAAAGGTGGACATGAACATAGAGGTGAAGGAAGATTATCTGCTTCCACATAATGCCAGATTCACCAAAGTTGCTCGCTTTCTGAGGTTGCCGGAAGGGGAGTCATCTTTAGGCATTATCCAGACTTTATTTGATTATTCTTGCAAGAAATTGGGGTATAATTGATGTTATGTATGATTGATGCAATTGGTTTTGTATATAGCAAAGGTTGTATCGTTCAAACATAACAAGCTTAGGTGCTCTTATTGTCAAATAATTTTAGTTAAAATAATTTTTGGTGCAATATCATGATGCTTGAGTTTTACTTGGTATTTAAATCTGCCTGTTTCTTGCATAAGAGGGTATCTCTTTTTACTCAACATGGTGATCATGATTTAGTCAAATCTTATTTTTCACTTAAAAGACAGCAAAAACTTATCTAGATTAGGTCCATGGTGATCCATTCAATTAGAAATGGCTATGTATACATAATTTAGTCAATCTTAATTATTTTTTACTTAGAAAAACTTGCTTGAGTGAAGAATTCGATCAAAAACTGTCATGTATGTAAAAGTAGTTTTTTATTTTTTTACAAGACAGTTTTTGATTGGTTTGATCTACATGAATTTAGTCTAGTCAAGACAAATCCTCAAAAACAAGAAAAGAGAGAGATTTAGATAATCTTGACGTTTATGTTGGCTTCTTAACTGTATAAATATCTTTCAACTGTCATTAGTCTGTTTTTCTTCTCCCAACAAAAGTTCGTCAACCAAATCCATTACAAGAACTACCAATCCTCGCCTAGGATTCTCTTTTCTTGTAAGAGCGGTTTTCATTTATGGGAAACCACTCTTACATTGTACAGTGCTTGTGTTTTTTTCTGTGAAAAAGTAACTCTACTCATAAGTTGGATTTTTTTCCAATTGGAATTTATCACAGAAATTTCTGAAAACTGTGTATGCATATAAGAGATTCATCACATGTTTTGCATTTTGAGTTGGGTTCTTATGCCCAATTCAAGATTCAAAAACAAGATCGTTTGTTTCCATTAATTCCTTCTCCAAAAAAGAGAAGGAAATGGCTGGTGAATGGGTGAAAGGCAAAGTTACTGGAGCCGGGTCACATGGTAATGTTCATTTAGCAATGAAGAAAACTACAAGAGAACTCTTCATTGATAAGGTTGCCCCCCCAACCCCCCCCTCGCAAACTGCTCTTCGATCATTAGAAAAGGAAGCTAATTTGCTCGAAAGTTTGGATTCGCCTTATGTTGTTCTGTTTCTAGGAGAGAATGAGTCTCAGGAATTATCAGAAGATGCAAAAAGACTTGGTATTTTCTTGGAGTATATGCCTGCAGTTAGTTTATCAGAATTAGTGGAGAAATTCGGAGGGGCTTTAGACGAGGAAAGTGTCTGATTCTATACGAGGGAAATTCTTTTCATATTGAAAGAAAAGATTGTGCATTGTGATCTCAAATGCAAGAATATAATTCTTGGCTCTGCTGGGAATATAAAATTGGCAGATTTCGGATGTGCTCAGAGGATAAAAGCCCGAAAAATGGTAACTTTCCGGGTTTCATTGGAGGAACTCCATTATGGATGGCTCCTGAAGTGCTGAGAAAAGAAGGATTGGATTTTTCGTTGGATATATGGTCATTAGGATGCACTATAATTGAAATGGAAACAGGCAGGACTCCCTGGTTTGATCAGGTTTCGAATCCAATGGCTGTAATTGTGAAGAGCGCGTGTAGCGAAGAGCAGCCTCGATTTCCTGCACACTTCTCAGAAGAGGGCCTGTATTTCTTATCCAAGTGTAAGGAGAGGAATCCTGAGAGGAGATGGACAGCAAATGAACTTCTTGATGATCCATTCTTTTCAATGAAATTGCAACAGAAATTATTTTCAAGATTGGAATTTACGAGGGGGGTTATGATTCGGATGAGTCAGAAAGTCCTGATGAAGATGATTTTTGGGGTAGAAATCCATTCGCGATTAGGCGTTATGAGGAATGGAAGAGTCAGCAGGATTCAGAGAGTGAGTATGGTTTATCAGAAGAGGGGATTACTGTTAGATAAGGTGAACAGAATATTAATTTATATGTCCATAAAATTAGTTTTAGACCTTTCTTCAATTGAAGTTGCCTTTGTCATCAGAATTATGCTTACAGAACTATACATGCTTTTAGCTTTTTTATTCAGTTGTTTACCAAGTCAAATTAGTTGTTCCTATTTCTTTGTAATTCATGTGTTAGTGGGTCACTATTTCTGTTTGTGAATCACGAAAATCGTTGTCAAGATATATATTTTTTTAAATCTTTTCCAATGTTCTTAGCATTATAAATGTAAGTTTGATTACCCTTTTGGCTACATATTCTAGTTCCCATCTTTACAAATTTATTTTGTTTCTTCCTTCAGAAAACCAACAGCCTTAATTAATTTACAATGGCCTGTATCATACATGCTACTATTAACTATGTATAATTAATTTTATAGAGTGAATAGACTCTGAATATGATCATGAATCATCAATAACATATTCAAATTGCAATCGTTTCTTTACAATGAAAGAAAAAAGAAATTCGGGATACCAATCGATTGACTACAGTGTAAAGATACTTAAATTAATTGACCTAGCAACTGTTGTTGTCTGAACGGTAAGAGGTTCAAATTCTTTTGATCGAATTTCTAGATTCAATCATTATTTCGTGCATAAAAGAAAGATTGCTTTCAATTATAGAACCAATAGTATCCTACTATAAATTAATTAGTTCCGTCAACTTGAAAAAGACAGACCAAATATTGTAAACAAAAGAAGAAGAAAAAAGCACATTGAACTGGCCTACTAAGATAATTCATATGTATAGTACTGATGAAATATATTTTTTTTATGACGGCATAATTCTTAGACTTGAGAATTGAGATATCACAGCATCTTGAGAGTTCAGTATTATATTTTAAATTTATTGTTACAATTAATTTGTAATTTGTATGAATTGCATGAAATAATTTAAAGTTAATTCGTTGAGTAAGAAGTAATTTATATTTTTCTCCTGTATTGATATATTTGATGCACGATTGTTTACTAATCCAGGCCCTCGTGTAACATGTAGAATTAATTTCAATAAAGCCAAGGGCAAGATAACCAAAAGCAGATTTTAGAAACACGTGTGGTTTTTCAGCAAAATTCATATACCAATTCCCATGAGGATTTGTGGGGGAAAATTATTGTTTGAAAAAGAATTGTAATAATTAATATGTACACATATCAATTTATTACTGGTTTGATCTATTAATTTTGCATCAAATTTGCAATAATTTAATTATAAATAAAATAATGCGACACTATTCAAAACCTATGTGGTTTAAAATGTATATAAAAGTTGGCTGGGAATACATTTTTTTTTTTAGTTTTAACATAAATAGCAATAAGTACTCTTGACTGTCTTTATTAAAAGAAAGTACTCTTTGATAATGAGTTTTTTCTATAATTTGAAATTAAAATGCACGTTTATAATGCTAATTAGGAGCTGTTTTTTTAGCAATTCATCCAATATATATATATATGTTCTGATAAATTTCTCATTTACTTACTCTCCTTTACTTCATTCCCTCTTAAACTTATCAATTTTCACAATTTAATTTCTTTTAAGATAAAAATAATTAATGGCTTGCAAGCATGAAGTGTTCGTTAGTTTTAGAGGGTCGGATGTTCGTGTTAATTTCCTCAGCCATTTCCTTAAATCTTTGTTTGAAGAAGGTATTGATGTCCATGTAGATGAAGAACTAGAAAGAGGACAAGAGATCTCGAAATCTCTCTTGGAAATAATTGAAGGATCTTCTATTTCAGTTGTAATTTTCTCGGAAAATTACGCATTTTCTCCGTGGTGTTTGGATGAGCTGATGAAGATATTAGATTGCATGAAAACAATGGGACGGATAGTCATACCACTGTTCTATTGTTTAGAAGCAAGCCATGTCCAACAACTGAGTGGGACTTTTGGAGATGCCGTTGCCATGCATAGAAAGAATTTTAAAGATTCATCATTGTTGGAACCAAAGAATTTGATGACAATAAAATTTTTATATAAGGAGAAATAAATTTAACACTCACAAGAAAATTACAAGCAAATAAACCTCACAAATAAAAATCTCTCTCTAATAAGCTATTGCAATAGCTTTGTAAATGAAAAAAAAAAATTTCAATATGAAGTACACTACTTCTCTTCTTATTATTTTGAAGACAAATATTGCCTTGGTATTTATAGGCATATTGATGATGAGAAAATCAACAAAAATGGCCATGAATTCTTCAATTCACATTCTTGTCCAACTATTCATTTTGCATGCTACTTCAATTCACATTCTTGCCCAACTATTTATTTTTCATGCTACTTCAATTCACATTCAAAGTCTACAACTACCATTGATCCATTTTCCATGTCTCCACCATCAATTTCAAAATTCACAACTAAATTTATGACTTTCAACAGCCTCCCTTAAATTTAGTTTGGGATTCTGGTAATTCCAAGCATTGCTTTTAGCTTGTCGAACGAATCTGCCTTCAGTAGTTTCGTCAGGATGTCTGCAATTTGATCTTCAGATCTGCAAAAACTTAACTCAATCTCTTCATCCTTGATTAGTGTTCGGATGTAATGATACTTGATATCAATGTGTTTACTCCTCCCATGAAAAACTGGATTTTTCGATAATGCGATAGCGGACTTGTTATCACACATAATCCGTGTAGGATTTGACTGTTCATGCCTCAATTCATAAAGCATTTTCTGCAATCATATTGCTTGGCATGCTGCTGACGTCGCTGCCATGTATTCTGCTTCAGCTGTTGAGAGCGCAACTACTTGTGTAGAAGAGAGTCATTGAATTTTGTTGCGAGTTCCCGATAGTTTGACGAATATGAAAAATTGAGTGAAGTTAAAAACTTTATAAACCAAACTCTAGATTCCAAAATAAATTTAAAAGATATTAGAGTAACTCTATAATTCTGTATAGGTGAGTAAAATTTATTTTGGAATCTAGAGTTTGGTTTATAAAGTTTTTAACTTCACTCAATTTTTCATATTCGTCAAACTATCGGGAACTCGCAACAAAATTCAATGACTCTCTTTTATTGAGAAAATAATTTTCAAATTCGCTTTGTCTTAAGTCTAATTTTCTCGGAAAATTACGCATTTTCTCCGTGGTGTTTGGATGAGCTGATGAAGATATTAGATTGCATGAAAATAATGGGACAGATAGTCATACCAGTGTTCTATTGTGTAGAAGCAAGCCATGTCCAACAACTGAGTGGGAGTTTTGGAGATGCCGTTGCCATGCATAGAAAGAATTTTAAAGACTCATTATCCATGGTGGAGAATTGGTGCCAAGCTTTAATTGAAACAAGTCTCCTTTCAGGTTTCGTTTGTTTCAACTACAAGTAAGTTCACCTTTTCTTTTCTTTTCTTTTCTTTTTTTTTTCCATGTGAATTATTATTATGATATTTTTCATGCAAACTAGGATCTAAAACTTTAACTGTGTATTTTAAATGGAAAATTCATGTAGCTCCTTTATCACTTGTGTTATTCTCTTATTGGCTTATTTCATGAATTTGTTCATGGATTATTTTATGAATTTGTATTTCTATTTTAGTTTTTTCTTTGCGACAGTTTCAAATTAGTTGGTCTTGAACCTAGTTCAGATAAAAAAAAATTCTTCTTCATGGTTTTGCTTATTAATTATAATCGAAATTTGATAAGTTTCGACCATCTCATTTATGGAAATTCTTGTCTAAACTAGGTTCATGACTTTTTGTATGGAACAAATTAATATGATGAAATAAAATCTATACATATTAATTATTATATCAATTTTTTCAACTTAGTTATGACTTAATTCATAGTAAAAGTTTAATGGACTGATATAATCAAGCCTTTTCTTTTATGAAAAATACATCATGCAACCGGAAAATAGTCAATCCTATGAACGTTGTCTATGTATTATGCAATATAGAAAAATAGTCAATTCTTTTCCTTTAATGAATATTTTTATGTCAGGAAAAGAAAACAACATAAAGTAACGTACTACACGCACTAAACTCTTAAAATTTTAATTGAAATTATTCAAATATTAATATTTTTTTTGTTGACTCTGACTAGGTCTGACTCTGAGCTGATTGAGGAAATTACGAGACACATTTGTTGAAAGTCATAAATTTAGTTTGTGGACTTTGAAATTGATGGTGGAGATATGAAAAATGGATCAATGGTAGTTGTAGACTTTGAATGTGAATTGAAGTAGCATGAAAAATAAATAGTTGGGCAAGAATGTAAATTGAAGTAGCATGCAAAATGAATAGTTGGATAAGAATGTGAATTGAAGAATTCATGGCCATTTTTGTTGATTTTCTCATCATCAATATGCCTATAAATACCAAGGCAATCTTTGTCTTCAAAAACATAAGAAGAGAAGTAGTATACTTCATATTGAAATTTTTTTTTCCTTTGCAAAGCTATTGGAATAGCTTATTAGAGAGGGGTTTTTATTTGTGAGGTTTATTTACTTGTAATTTTCTTGTAAGTGTTAAATTTATTTCTCCTTATATAAAAAAGTTTATTGTCATCAAATCTTTGGTTCCAACATTTGGTATCAGAGCTTGATTTCAATGGCCTCCAACAATTCTATTCCGCTGCAAATTTCAAAATTAAATGGAATGAATTACAACAATTGGGTTGTCCAAATGAAGGTATTTTTCAAGTCACAAGAATTATGGCATCTTGTGGAGAGAGGTTACACCGAAGTAACTGATCAAACGATGTTTGAAGCTTTATCCAAGAAGGAGAAAAAATTATTGGTCGAGAACCGCAAGAAAGATCAGAAAGCATTATATGTTATTTTTCAAGCAATCAAAGAATCGATATTTGACAAAATATCAAGTGCGAAAACCTCAAATGTGGCGTGGGATATTTTGCAAAAATCCTACCAAGGAGATGATCGTGTCAGACGAGTGCGACTCCAAACAGTACGAAGAGATTTTGAATCATTACGCATGAATGATTCAAAGTCAATTGCTGGATATTTTGATCGTGTACAGTCTACCGTTAACCAATTAAAAGTTAACGGTGAAGAACTTACAGATTATCGAATCATCGAGAAAATTTTACGATCTTTGACCGATAGATTCAATTATGTTGTGACAACAATTAAGGAAGTGCATGATCCTGATACCATGACAATAGAAAGATTGATGGGTTCGTTGCAATCGCATGAGCAGCGAATGAACCAAAGATTTCAGACCTCAAATTCTGAGCAAACTTTGCAAAGTAGAGCTCAAACAAATCGTGGAGGTTACCAACGAGGGCAAGATCGTGGATCTTGGCAAAACCAAGGTGGTGGATCGTGGCAAAATCCTGGGCGGAAGCTGTTGCATGTGCAATATTCTTATTGAATAAATGTCACACAAGAAGTGTTCTTGGAAGAACCCCAGAAGAAGCATGGAGCGATCACAAGCCAAACGCTTCATACCTACGAGTATTTGGGTGTGTTGCATATCCTCTTATACCAGATTAAGACAGAAAGAAGCAGAATAATAAAAGCCAAAAGTGCATTTTTATTGTATATAATGATGCTATAAAGGGTTATAAGCTTTATAATCCTATCAAGCAATTAAAGAATCGATATTTGACAAAATATCAAGTGCGAAAACCTCAAATGTGGCGTGGGATATTTTGCAAAAATCCTACCAAGGAGATGATCGTGTCAGACGAGTGTGACTCCAAACAGTACGAAGAGATTTTGAATCATTACGCATGAATGATTAAAAGTCAATTGCTGGATATTTTGATCGTGTACAGTCTATCGTTAACCAATTAAAAGTTAACGGTGAAGAACTTACAGATTGTCGAATCATCAAGAAAATTTTACGATCTTTGACCGACAGATTCAATTATGTTGTGACAACAATTAAGGAAGTGCATGATCCTGATACCATGACAATAGAAAGATTGATGGGTTCGTTGCAATCGCATGAGCAGCGAATGAACCAAAGATTTCAGACCTCAAATTCTGAGCAAACTTTGCAAATTAGAGCTCAAACAAATCGTGGAGGTTACCAACGAGGGCAAGATCGTGGATCTTGGCAAAACCAAGGTGGTGGATCGTGGCAAAATCCTGGGCGGAAGCTGTTGCATGTGCAGTATTCTTATTGAATAAATGTCACACAAGAAGTGTTCTTGGAAGAACCCCAGAAGAAGCATGGAGCGATCACAAGCCAGACGCTTCATACCTACGAGTATTTAGGTGTGTTGCATATCCTCTTATACCAGATTAAGACAGAAAAAAGCAGAATAATAAAAGCCAAAAGTGCATTTTTATTGTATATAATGATGCTATAAAGGGTTATAAGCTTTATAATCCTATCACAGAGAAGGTGATTATTAGCAGAGATGTTCAATTTCTTGAAGACGAAACTTAAGACTGGAACCAAACAGTTGATAAAATAAGAATCATCATTGAAGGAGAACCATTGGCGAAAGAAGAATCCCAAAATAAAGAAGTTTTAAATTCACCTGTTAGTTCATCGGAATCACTAACTGAGAAACCAGAACCAAAACTACGATGATCACAGAGAGTTCATGAAATGCCAGTAAAATACAGGGATTATGTCGTTGAACGGAGAAATAACAGTGTTACTGATGAAGTCACTGATGAAACCATGGTGAATTTTTGTTTATTTGTTGATTGTGATCCTATTTCGTACGATGATGCAGCAGCAGATGAAAAATGGGTCAAAACGATGGATGAAGAAATTAACTCTATTGAGAAAAATGATACTTGGGAGTTAACTTCTTTACCAAATGGCAAGAAGTCCATCGGAGTCAAATGGGTGTACAAGACAAAGTACAGGCCAGATGGTCAGGTGGATCGTTATAAAACCAGACTAGTTGTGAAAGGCTACAAGCAAAAGCCAGATATCGACTACTTTGAAGTGTTTGCACCAATGGCTCGAATGGACACAATCCAGATGATTTTAGCTTTGGCAGCTCAAAATTTCTGAAAATTTCATCAGATGGATGTTAAGTCTGCATTCCTCAACGGCTTTCTTGAAGAGGAAGTCTATGTGGAGCAACCACAAAAATATGTGATGTAAGGGCATAAAGATCAAGTTTACAAACTGAAGAAAGCATTACACGGGTTGAAACAAGCACCTCGAGCTTGGTATACTCGCATCGATACATACCTGTTGGAGAATGGATTCCATAAATGTCCATATGAACACACCTTGTATATCAAGTCAAATGATGATGACGATATATTAATTATGTGTCTATATGTTGATGACTTGATATTTACAGGAAACTCTGAGAAGATGTTTGCAAAATTCATAGAGGCTATGACTAGTCAATTTGAGATGACAGATCTGGGATTGATGTCTTACTTTCTTGGAATTGAAGTGAAGCAGACCAATGATGGCATATTTAATTCACAGCAGAAATATGCTAATGATATCTTGAAGCGGTTGAAGATGGAGTCACTTAAACCAATGCGAACTCCTGTAGCCGAGAAACTGGAATTAAAGAAAGAAGGAACTAGTGAGCTAGTAAATCCAACATATTTCAAAAGTATTGTAGGAAGCTTACGATAATTGGCATCGACTAGGCCAAATATTACTTATGGTGTGGGAATCATCAGCCGATTCATGGAGAAATCCTACCAATCACATTTGCAGGTAACAAAGAGAATTTTACGGTACGTCAGCGGTACTCGTGGACATGAAATTTTATATACTCATACTAATGATTTCAGTGTAGTGGGGTACACAGACAGTGATTTGGCAAGAGACACTGAAAGTCGGAATAGCACTTCATGATATGCATTTTTTCTTGGAATTGGAGTGATTTCCTGGTCCTCAAAGAAGCAACAAGTAGTTTCGCTCTCAACAACTAAAGCAGAATACATGGCAGCGACGTCAGTAGCATGTCAAGCAGTATGGCTGCAGAAAATGCTTTATGAATTGAGGCATGAACAGGCAAATCCTACACGAATTATGTGTGATAACAAGTCTGCTATCGCATTGTCCAAAAATCCAGTTTTTCACGGGAGAAGCAAGCACATTGATATTAAGTATCACTATATCAGGACATTGATCAAGGATGAAGAGATTGAGCTAAATTTTTGTAAATCTGAAGATCAAATTGCGAATATCCTGATGAAACCACTGAAGGCAGATTAGTTCGACAAGCTAAAAGTAATGCTTGGAATTACCAAAATCCCAAACTAAATTTAAGGGAGGCTGTTGAAAGTCATAAATTTAGTTTGTGGACTTTGAAATTGATGGTGGAGACATGAAAAATGGATCAATGGTAGTTGTAGACTTTGACTGTGAATTGAAGTAGCATGAAAAATAAATAGTTGGGCAAGAATGTAAATTGAAGTAGCATGCAAAATGAATAGTTGGATAAAAATGTGAATTCATGGCAATTTTTGTTGATTTTCTCATCATCAATATGCCTATAAATACCAAGGCAATCTTTGTCTTCAAAAACATAAGAAGAGAAGTAATGTACTTCATATTGAAATTTTCTTTTCCTTTGCAATAGCTTATTAGAGAGGGGTTTTTATTTGTGAGGTTTATTTACTTGTAATTTTCTTGTGAGTGTTAAATTTATTTCTCCTTATATAAAAAAATTTATTGTCATCAAATCTTTGGTTCCAACAACATTTTAGAGAAACTAAACAATTTGTATTTAAGTGATGATAGTTACTATGATGATGGATTAGTTGGAATAGATTCACATATTAAGAATGTGAAGTCCTTATTATGCCATGAAGATGTGTGTATCGTTGGAATATGGGGTGTGGGCGGCATTGGCAAAACAACCATCGCTGAGAAAGTTTCTGATCAAATTTGCAGCCAATTTGAAAGTCACTGCTTTGTGGGAAATGTTCGAGAAAATTTTGAGAAAAACCCAGATATTGTACAAAATGAAATTCTTTCCAAATTATTACCCACAAAATTTTTTGATGTTGGGAATTCAAAGTTGATTAGAAGAAGACTTTTGGAGAAAGAAAGTTATGATTGTTCTTGATGATGTGAGTGATTATGACCAAGTAAAGGCGATAACTGGCAAATTGGTTGACTATGGTTCAGGGAGTAGAATTATTGTAACGAGCAGAGATAAGCAATTGCTTAAGAACATGAATGCTAATATATATGAAGTTGAGAAATTAAATGAATGCGAAGCTCTCCAACTCTTTTCTTTAAATGCGTTTAAGCAAAATATTCCTGAAGAAGGATTCGTAGAGCTCTCGAAAAGTGTAGTTGAATACGCTCAAGGCCTTGCTTCCATTGGCTCTTGAAGTTTTTGGATGCAATTTATATGGTAAGAGTGTGGAAGAATGGAAAGATGAGTTGGAATATTTGAAAGGGAAATGTGAAAAGAAAATTCATAAAATATTGAGAAGAAGTTATGACGGATTATCTAACGACGAAAAAGAAATATTTCTTGATATCGCAAGTTTCTTTACATGGAAACGTAGAGACTATGTTGAAAGCATTATTAACATTCCTGGTTCGAAAATTGGAATCAGTCGTCTCGTTGATAAGTCTCTCATATCTATATCGCCTGAAAACTGCTTGCAAATGCATGACTTGATGCAACAAATGGCCAAAGAAATTGTTTGTGAAGAGCAAATGCTAAAGAAGCGTAGCAGGCTGTGGAATCCTGACGAAATTTATTACCTCTTGGCTAAGGAAAAGGTATCATCTTCTTTTTCTTTTTCCTTATATTGAGATTGAAATTTGTTAATTATAATAGGTTGAAACTCGCAAGGTTTTCGAACATTCCATGTTATTTAAGGTATACGCAATCTTGTGATTTGTATTTGGATGGGTGCTCAAGCCTCGATCAACTTCCTGACAACATTTCCAATATGATAAATCTGAGAATTTTATGCATCGAAGGTTGTCTGAATCTCCGCAAACTGCGAGAGAACTTGGGGAATTTAAATTTTCTGGAGAAGTTGATCGTAAATGGAAGTGGTATAAATTCACTACCTGATAGCACTTGCAATCTGAAAAATCTTCAATGCTTACATGTTAGTAGTTGTGTACATTTACATAGACTGCCACAAAACTTGGGAAATTTAGAATCTCTAAAAGAGCTAATTGCAAATGAAAGTAGTATAAAAGAAGTACCATCCTCCATCAATGATTTAAGGGAATTGAGGGTACTAAATCTTAATAATTGTGAAGGTTTGGTACTCCCTCCCCTGACAGGAGATTTTCCTCGTCTCGAGCGGATCTATCTAAATTCCTGTGACATTTCAGAATTTCCCGACAGTCTGTGCTCTATAACATCATTGAAAAAATTATACTTAGGTGGGAATTATTTTGCGAGCATACCTGAAAGCATCAAACAACTATCTGGGCTGGAAAAACTAGAATTATGAGATTGCAAGAGACTAAAATATCTGCCGGACCTTCCATCTCGTCGTCTTCTCTATGCTAGTAATTGCAAGCATATGAAATCAGTATCTAGTTTATGTAACAATGGAATTTCTGACTTTCCGAAGTGCATCAAGTTGGAGCAGAATGAATGTAATAAAACCCTCGACAATGTACTTGCAACACCAGGCAGCTGGGTGAAAGTTCAGGTATGTTTGTCCTATTTCTTAACATTAATTACTAATTATTAACTAGAGGTGAGCACGATTGGGTTTTAACCAAAAATCAAATTGAACTAATTCGATTATTTTGATGTTGCAGAACATAGGAAAAAGGGTCTGGTTATTTACACCAGGAAGTGAAGTGCTGCAAAAGATGATGTATCAAAACAAGAGCGGATCGTCTTTGTGTTTCACATTCAAGATCCTAGAGCAGAGAGATTGTGTTTGGTTTTATCTGTGTGGTGTTTTAGATTCCAGACTCTGTGAATGTTCTGAGGGTGAAGTATATATTAAATGTCATGTGCTTGATAGATGAATTTGGTGGCTGCATTAATAGGAAAAAGTCGAAAATCAAGTACAAGGGTGATGTTCATCCTGAAAATGTGTTTCTTCAGCTTGATTACCTCTCAAACAACCTTGTTAAGGGTAATATGTATAGAATATTATTGGAATTTTATGCTACAGAGATTGAAATTTCATTAAGAGAGAGGTGCAGTCAGCATGGGATTATTAAGTGTGGTTTTCATCCAATATTTGATCATGAGTTAATTGATTAAATGAAAGTTAATGGTCAATAAATATTACCAATTTTCGTCATTTTTCTTTTCTGACATTCTTTTTTAGTTCGATTTACAAATATGTCATCTAACTCCAACTTTTAGTGATTTTCTGATATTTTTCTGCAACTATATCTGTTT